>JAOTRH010476300.1:0-98563 GCA_034768845.1 Heliamphora exappendiculata
TATTATTATCCGGCGTGTGTAGGTGTATGATTGTAATAGTGTTCTCTAAATTGATTATAAATAAGAGTTCGCCTACCCATTAGGGTACGGCTTTCCATTATTTTTAACAAAATATGAAGTTTGGTAGGATGGAGTTACAAGAGGGGAGGAAAATGGAAGATATTTCCTTATGATGTTTTGGAGGCGAGCAATGATCTTGCAGCGGAACAGAATAAAAGATGTTCACGTAAATTTTGGTAAAAGAAATAAAGAGAACATGGTTTAATTTACTTTCCAAACCCTAATTTTACCCCAAACCCATAAACTTGCCACCCCATCTCTACATATCTCGTTCTCCACACCATCACGCTCATTGACGCCGCCACCCCAACCCACCGACAATCGCTCACCCATAGATACTTCTCTCTCTCTCTCTCTCTCCATTTTTTTCCTTTTTTTTCCATGGGCAACAACCACACTCCCACCAGCACCTCTCTCTCTCTCCCCTCTTTTCTTTTCTCTTTCCTCTCCTTTCGCGTGCTTTTTCTTTTTATTTTTTTCCTTCTCCAACGAGGTTTATGGAGGGTTAGCTCCCTCACCGTCGTAGGCCATCTAGTCCATTTTCTTACATTTCACTTGCATCATGGGTCGCAACAAGGAATCCTCCAATCCACCAAAGAGGGCTAGGCACCGATCTTGTAAGGAACAACCCAAGCTCCAATGGCAATCAAAGCCCATGGGAAATCAAACTATATTTGAAATTGACGGGTTTTTTAGACCACGCGAAAGCACTAGTAGGGCCGCACCCCCATTTGGTTTCTCTTTTATTAGAATATGTTTACAAAGCAGGAGCACCTGAATGCCTTATACACTACAATTGATGATCAAATGATTAAAACCACCCAAGAATACATTGCAACTGCTCCAAAGTGTAAACATCAAAGTGTAGTGGCCACTTATCTCCCACATGGCCTTACCCTAGTCGATATGATCAATGATATGAGCGAGGGTCATTTTGGGGACGCCACACGAATATATTATGTTTAAGTAGAAGATATGTAATAGCTGTAGCTAATGCTTTGAGATGCATCAAGTTTAAATTCTCTTGTGATGAACAATGACTTATGAATTTGCTAAATTGTTCTATGAAGATGCATGTTTGGTTAAGTAGCTTGAATGTCATGATTGATGGATATACATTTAAGTAACATGGAATGATTTTATCCTTTCCACAATTTTCACAAGTGACATCGTAATTTTATCCTTTCCACACTAATTTGTTAAGATGAGTTTTAGTGACATCGTAATTTTTGGTAAGGCTAGAAGTGAGAGGCCCTCGGAAGTTGATTTTCTCAAACTAGTTCAAATTTTCCCAGTTTCACCAATCTGTCCAGCCACTTTGAAAAAATCATAATTCCTAAATCTTTTTGAATCCGGATATAAGACTTTTACGAGTTTTACATCTCTATGTTATCTTTGTTTTGGCAATAAAATCAGCCTTATTTGGCCTAAAATTGAGGGAGTTGTGCATTTTCTCCCAAAACTGATTGTTTCTGGACCACCTTCCCTTATTTTCTTCATAACTCACTCCAATACTTTGAACTTTCTTGCAATACCAGTGGCATTTGAAAATAGATTCCTGGTAAATCATTTCTTAAAAACTTCATAGTGCTAAGTTAATTAATCCACCCTCTTAGTTGTGTGCCCAGATTATGGAAACTGGGTGTGACAGTGTGAATCAATTTCTTGAACAAGAGTTTCAACATCAATGGTTTTTAAAATAATGTAAGCAATGAGTTACTTTAAGTGTTTAAAGAGAATTTTCTACTTGAAGACTACTGGGAAACTAAGGTCTAATTTGAATTATAATGGTCCATGACTGGAAGTTTTCTGAAGATTGTTAGAAAGCTTATATGATATAGACTCCAAGACATTCCCAATCTATAAAGTTTTCTGAAAGAAGTTGAGGGGAAAGGAATAAAGGATTTCATAGAACTGAAAGATGCAAATAAGTTCAGGAGTATTTACTATTTTCATGGCTTCATGTTTTGTCAAAAGAGAAAGATGAGAGGCTAAAATGGAATTGATGGACAAGCATATGCATATGATCAAGCAAAGAGTAAAGCACCAACATAAACAAAAGGGTGCATACTTAGCAATGAATGGAGATTGATGCAACTAAAGTTACAATCAGCATAATGGAGAAAGCGAATTCATATCAACCAATCACTAGTAAATGATTGCGGCATTGCATGTATTCCTGTAGGTAACAATAAAATTTTCTGGGCTTAAAATGGTATACTGAAATTGTAAGCAAGAAGCACTTATTAAATGTAAGTATCAGCAGTACATTTAATAGTACAAGTATAACATGTCGATAAAATGCAAGGCTTTTTCCAAAACTGATGCTTTTGCAAAGATCTTTAACTTACTGATATGGACACATTATTTCACTTACCATACCAAAAGAAATGCCATCAGATAGTAAACGGTATTTAGTAGCCCATAGGACAATATTCCAGAAATTCCATATCTTCTCAATCTCTTCAAGATCCTGAAAGTTAGATAATTGAAAAGAAAAAAACAAAACCCCAGTTGAGTTGTAAAGTAGCGATTTAGGGTTAAAAGAAGAAGAGAGGACTAAAAAGAATATTATTATGAGAAAATAATAAAACTTCTTAATAACCTCTACATCACTTAGCACTTACATAATAGATATTAAGATAATTACAAAACGATTCTAACAGACATAAAAAAATTATGTAACACTCCCCCTCAAGCTGAAGCATAGAGATCAAGCATGCTCAGCTTGGAAAGAAGTCGCCAAAAACTAGAAGCAAACCACGGCTTGGTAAAAATATCAATCAATTGATGCTTGGGGCGAACATAGGAAGTCACGATCTGCTTTGTTAGTAATAAATCACAAATAAAGTAATAATCGACTTCAATGTGCTTAGTTTGCTCATAAAAAACTGGATTATTAGCAATAAAGATGGCGCCTTGATTATCACAAAATTCTAAAGAAGGAATCGAACCCATAACATTTCAGAGGTATTATGTACCATAGCACAGTACTCAGCTTCTGCAGTGGAACGAAAACCACATTCTGTTTCTTACTACACCAAGTGACAAGATTACCACCAACAAAGGTACAATAACCAGATGAAGACCGCCGATCAAGTCAATTTTTAGGCCAATCAGCATCACGGAAGCCAACCACAAATAATGTATCAGATAGACGATATAGCAAGTCACGACTCGAAACACATTTTAAGTAATAGAGGATACAACAAACAACATCAAAATGAGGTTGACAGGGAGTATGCATAAACTGACTGACAACCCCGACAACATATGTGATATCGCAACAAGTAACGGTAAGATAAATTAACTTCCCAATAAGCCGGCAATACCAATCAACATCCAAAAAAGGATCACCCTACTCACCATCGAGCTTAACAATGGCCTCTATCAGAGTGTCAAGAGGGCGTGTCCCGAGAAGACCAGTCTCAAAAAGAAAATCAAGGACATATTTTCTTTGAGAAAGATAGATACCTTGATAAGAGCAAGCAAAGTCAATACCAAGAAAATAACAAAAAGTACCCAAATCCTTAGTATGAATGTTTTGCACTAAATGTCGTTTAAGTTCGACAATACCAACGGAGTCATCACCTGAAATGATGATATCATAAACATGCACAATCAAGATAAAAGTGCCAGTAGATGAGCAATGAACAAAGACAGAGTGATCAGAGGTGGAGTGCTGAAAACCATAGGCAAGCATAACAGAACTAAAGCGATCAACCAGGAACGGGAAGACTGCTTCATTCTATAGAGGGCCTTACGAAGGCGACACACGAGATGCTCACTACTAGGAATTGCATAACCAGGTGACTGCTCTTTATACACTTCTTCCTGAAGGTCACCATGAAGAAATGCATTCTTAATATCAAGCTGATACAAGGACCAAGAACAATTAACAGCAATGGAAAGGAGAATCCGAACAAAGTTAAGGCGAGCCACCAGAGAGAAGGTCACTACGTAATCAACCCCATATGTCAGAGTGTAGCCTTTCGCAACCAAACGTGCCTTAAGATGTTCCACAGAACCATCTAAAAGGTACTTCACTATATAAACCCACCAAAAAGTGACAACCCACTGCATACTTCGCACGTGGAAGTGGAGTGAGTTCCCAAGTCTGGTTTTGATAAAGATCTCTCATTTCTTCATCCATAGTAAGTTTCCATCCAAACATCAACAAAACCTGCTTATAAGTAGATGGAATAGAAATAGAGGACAAAGTAGCGGTAAATGAATGAAAACAAGAGGACAAACAATCATATGACACAATTTTTAATAGGGTGTTGTGTACATGTACGTTTACCTCGACGCAAAGTAATAGGTAGGTTAATATCATTAGAAGACAAGGAGTCAGGAACCTTTGTTGAAGAAGATGAAGTGACCGGGCCAGAAGAGACAATAGATCTATCTCAAGATTGCTGATATACAAGCAAATGGGGGGGTTAGAAGAGGATGTAAGAAGTAAGGAGACCGGTAGAGGAAGAATGGGAGAAGAGAGGAACTCCCCCCTGACGACAAGAGATGAGATCAGAAGAGAGTTGATGACCCGAAGGAGTAATATATGAAACAAACTCAAAGAAGGTTATATCAGCGCTCACAAAATAGCAACAAGACTCAAAATGATAATAACGATATACTTTTTGAGTACGAGAGTACCCAAGAAAGGCACATTTACGATCCCAAGGAAATAACTTATCATGACCGGGATCAAGCACATAGATGAAAGCAGTACACCCAAAAACACGAGTGAGAGAAAAGCGAGGAGAATTAGGGTACATGGAAAAAGAAGATTGATGATCAAGAACAGCAGATAGCATGCGATTAATGAGGTAACATGCAGTAAGAACGGCATTACTCCAAAAATGTTTGGGTACCTGGGCATGAAATAATAAGGCAAGAGCAACATCTAACAAATGACGGTGTTTACGTTCAGCAACGCCGTTTTGTTGAGATGTGTGTGCACAACTAATCTGATGAATAATACTACGATCAATACAAAAGGTATTAACAGAAGACTGCATATATTTTAAAGCATTATTAAACCAAAGAATCTTAATACGCTTTCCAAATTAAGTAAAAATTTCATTATAAAACGTGGAAAGAGCATAAGGTAATTTAGATCTTTATTGCAACAAAAATAACCAGGTCATGCGAGTGTAGTCATCAACAAAAATAACAAAATAACAATATCCATTAGCACTTAGAATACGATATGGACCCCAAATGTCTATATAGACAACAAAGGACTCAGACTGACGATTAGTACTACTACGAGGAAAAAAACTACGGGATGTTTGCCTAACTGACACATGGCTGAAACTAGGAATGGACAGCTTAAAGTTTAGCCACAGACAGATGGCCTAAACGAAAGTGCCACTGAAGAGGAGAAACTGTTGCACTCAAGGCAAAAGAAGTGCGAGAAGCAAAACTAGGAGCAATATCAAGATAATAGAGCCCATTCTTCTCAAACCTCAAACCAATCATCTTCTTGGTCTTGAGGTCCTAAACGATACAAGAAATAGGAAAGAAGGTTATTGAGCAATGTAAAGCTTTAGTTAATTGACTAATAGAAAGAAAATTAAAGAGTAAATGAGGAACATAGAGACCAGAGGGTAAGGTGAAAGAAGGAGACGGATGAAGAACACCTTGACCCTGAACAGGTCGAGACGAACCATCCGCTAAAACAATATGATACTCAATATAAGTCAAATTAGAGAAAAATGAGGGATTACCAAACATATGAGAGCTGACACCAGAATCGAGAATCCAAGATGGAGGTGTAATGGCAACACAGGTAATGTTACGGTTGTTACCTGAATTGGCTAACATGGCAGTGGAAGAGGAAGGCAAGACAGTGCAATGTCTGATCAATCTCGCTAAGTGTAATAGTAAGGGCATCATTAGAAGCAGAAGGAGGTACCTGGTTAAAAGGCCCAGAACAACTTAGATGAAACCAGAGAAGAGCTATTAGTGACCTGATGGACATAATCTGGTTTACCATACTTGGCCCAACAATAAGGTTCAATATGATTAATAGCATTACAGACATCACATTTCTTATCTCCACGAGAGCTAACACGACTACCACTGTGAGATACACCACGAAAGCCTCTACCCCCACGACCACCACAACTATGTCCCCGAAAATTACTACGACCACCACTGTTAGTAACTAATGCGGAGGATTCTCGAACAAAAAAATGACCAAATGTAGCAAATGAGTGGCCCAAGAAAGAACGCAATAAATGAGAATAGGCATTAGCAGCAGTAGGCAAGATCTCACTAGCAAGGATCTGATCTTTGAAAACACGAAGATCAGGATCCAACCCATATAGTAAAGAGGCGATCATGAAATCCTCGCAATGCTGCTTTTGTTGCTGTACATCAGTAGTGAAGGGGCAATGTTGTAACAATTAATCCCATAAACTCTTAAGATGACTATAGTACTCAGATAGAGGCTTTCCAGATTGCTTGAATGCGAAGATTTGCTCATATAGTTCATATACTTGTGAAACATTACTCTGGTTCGAAAAGAAATCAGCAAAGGAGTCCCAAATCTGTTTGGGAGTATCACAAAATTCTACCGTTGTAGCAATATGAGGTTCCAAACTATGCCACAACCATCCCATAATAATAGAATCGATAGTCTCCCATGTAGAGAAATTAGGATCACGATTGGATGGAAGAGGATCCATGATATATATTAATGGTTGCTTGCCTTTGAGAAAAACTTTAAATGCATGCGCTTAAGCTAAATAATTAAGACCATTTAGCCGTTTAGAGGTCACACATCTAGGCAAATCATCATCTTTAAGATTAATAGGTTTGGTGTCAGCCATAGTAAAAAACTCCAAGGCACCACAAACAAGAACCAATAACCAGATGTGATATAGATCGAAGCAATAAAACAAAGAAGAACAAACCAGTAGTGGGTAGGCATCAAAGAGGGATCTTAGAGTAAGAGCAACCCAAAAACAAACCAGAAAAAGGAAAACTTAGCAGTGTAGCAAAAGGGGGGGCAAAGCCTTAGAAGTCATCGGACCCAAGCATAGACGCGATCGAAACTAGCGATTCACTTCGAATCATAAGAGGTAAGGCCCAAATCAAGTTCATGAACACTGAAAATGGGATCTGAGGCAAGAACAAGGCAAGTTGGCGACCAAAAAAGGGGAAGTCGGCGCCTAGGGTTTTATCGCCGACATTGTTGAAGCTCGAATCCTTGTCAGCGGAGTTCGAATCAACCAACCGATGTACAAGGAGCCTTGTAGAGATGATTTTGGTACCCCTTGAAGAGATTTGAACAACTGAAAAATAGATCTGTAGCTTCAATCAACGAATCACAATCTACAGTTGGAGATTTTTGAAAATCATTCCATAAATCAAAAGAACCATCAGATGGCTTCGAAACATTTCACAAAAATCACCATAAATCTCATAGAGTGCCGACGAGTCAATCAGAGTAGACGACGGCGACATCAGCCCGTACGAATGATGACGTCATGCTACGAGGCTAACGTCAGCCTTTTTGGTTGACCCTGAATCAAGTATACGTGTTCTCGGCATATTCTAGAGTGTGATTAGAATGCTCTGATACTAAGTTGAGTTGTAAAGTAACAATTTAGGGCTAAAGGAGAAAGGAAAGAAGAAGAGAGAATGACTTAAAAGAATATTATTATGAGAAAATAATGAAGCTTCCTAATAACCTCTAGACCACTTAGTACTTATATAAGAGACATTACGATAATTACAAAACGATCATAACACACATAAGAAATTATCTAGCAACCCTAATGGGTCTTAATATTAATCCTAACTTGCACGTTTTGAAGGGGTAAAATTTTTGAAGCACAGTGCAATAAGAAAACAACATCTAACTGCCAAAAGACACCAAACACATGCCTTGTATGGAATCATCCAATAAATTCTAGTATTTCACATAACTAATAGGCTGCAAGCACCATACAGTTCAGAGCCTACATGATGGCAACAAAAATAATTCTGCAATGCTCAAATCTCAATGTTGAACACAAGAGCATGTGATCTTGAAAAGAAAAACAAACTACGAAGAAAAAAAAACCTTTAAGAAAGGCACGTGTTGGACTCATTACCATATAACAATTGCTTCGCTAAGAAAATTCTCAGCTTGCTAACATCTCAAGATAGATTCAGAAATCACAGCATTCTTTCATATGGGTAACCCTCAGATTTTGTGATATAACAACAAAAGCTAGCATAGAAAGCCTAATTAAGAAAACACCATGTGAAAGAAAACAATTGCTAGGAATGATCAACAGACCCAATTAAAACATGGTTGCCAATGACAAGATGTATTTAAAGCCAACAGAAACTGGAGGCCCTAAGCTGTCTCTCAAGCCAAAACATGTTGTAAAGAACTTTGTTTATCAGACCAAACATGGTTGACTTCATTACTACCCCTATTTCAAGCCATGTTCATTTACTATTTAACTAGCGGTTGGACACGAATGCGTGTGCAAATGTAAAGTAGTTATAATTTTAAAATTAAGTAATAGAGAAAAAGTTTGATGGATATCTTATAGAGAGAGAGGGAGAGGGAGTGGGCAATTACAGGTAGTTTTTGAGAGAGAGAGGGAGGGAGGGAGGGAGATGAAATTGTTGAGGGTAGTTTAGGAAACATGAAAGATCCATATAGCTTCAAAATTGGTGAACACCAAATGGGTGTTCTCCTTTTATAAGATAGTATAGATTACAGATTGACTTCATTAACCTCAAATGCAATTTGACATTTCATTCATCTTCTAGGCACTTTAAACAGTTACATAAAAAAATGGTATAACTTCTATTTTCACCAATAATTACAATGTAATATGTTATGCAGAAATTATTTCACACCGACCATGCAACAGGCCTTTAAAATAATATATGAAAAAATAAATTTTTTAGCAGTTTTTTTGTTATTACTATTTTTTTTTTTTTTGGAAAGTTTGCAGAAGTAATTAAGATAATCACCTTTTTAATTTCCGCCAAGTGGACACCATTATTGGTCATGCAGCTTAAGCTCGTATAACAGGTTATTATTAATAACAAATTTTGTTTTTTGTTTTAATAAATATTATATAGAAGGAGAAAAAAATGATGAAAAACAAATTGCATTCATCAAAGCATTCTCTTATTTAGTACTCGTAGCTTATTAGGTCTACTTGTCAAAAACATTAAAGCAAATATGAACCGAGTGAGTAAAGACCATGGTGTTACCATGCTCTCTAAATAAGAAGTAGCAATTTGTATTGAACAGTAGCATATTAAGACAAGAAGTAAGTACTCCGTGGATGTAAGCAATACTCCTTGACCCTTTCCATTCTTCCCGGTTGAACCTTTAGGATTATAGGGAGAAAAGCTTTCAGTTTAGTTAACGAAATAGGGCATCCCAATAAAAAGTAAATACATGCTATTCTTGTTAAGGTAAATTACACAAACCTCCTTAAAAGAGATTTGGTTGGATGACACTAGTACCTCTAACCTTTTAAAAATTACTATTCCATTCTTGAGATTTAAAATTAGATTACAATTACCCCCTTGCTATTAATTGAAGGTTAACATAATCAATAAATCTTGGCATTGTTTGGGCTAATTTCCTTATTTTTTATTATTTTTGTTTTTTCTGAACTTTTTTCATCTTTTGATTAAAAAAAAAATCCCGAATCTTCTATATGAGATGAACCAAAAAAGTAAAAAAAAATTTGATCAAAAGATTAAAAAAAAATGTTCACTAAAAACGAAAATAAGCAACATAAAATTTGGCTTATTGGCTTATTTTTATCTTTTCTAAACTTTTTTTATATTTCGATCAAAAAAAATATACTTTTTCCAACTCATCTCGATAAGAGGAGTCAAAAAGTATACCAGTTTGACTAAAAATGAAAAAAAAATCACTAAAGACGAAAATAAGCCGTGCAAAATAAGCAAATAAGCAATCATCCCAAATAGGGCGCTTGCTTACATCAACCAAAAAGATCTCAAAATGTAATTATGTTGCATTTTATTGATTGAAAAATAAAATTTCATTCCAGACACTAGAGTTTATAAGGACAAAATGGGTAATAAATTTTCAAAATGCCATATTACCCATTTTGTCGTCATAGATTTAAATGACTGGAATGAAATTTTATTTTTCAATCAATAAAATGCAACATAATTACATTTTGAGATCATCTTGCTTGATGTAAACAAGAATTTATTGATTCTGCTAACTTTCAATAAATAGCAAGGAGCTAATTGTACTCTAAATTTAAACCTAGGTGTGGGATGATAATTTTAAAAGGTCAGGGGTACTAATATCCTCAATCCTCAAGGGAGGTCAGTGTATTTTACCTTTCTTATTATTCAGTAATATATTGAAGTCAAAGAATCAGGAGGCCTTTCGCCCAATGGTATAGGTGTCATGATTCCAAATAGGAGGTGTGGGGTTTAAGCCTTGTTAAGAAAAAGGTGTGGGAATGGGTGCAAGTCTATTTGTCAATAAAAGAAAAAATCCAATTCCGCCAATACCTCTACGGTCTGCAGAACTGCTCTGAGCATCTGATGTGCCACCAGCCTAACCTTGAGAAAGAAGAGAAAAAAGACACAATACAATGTTTTAATATGAATGACAATAGGGCGAGGCAATGACAGGTCTGTGGACACCATCCCCATCTCTTATTTTACTGGGGCGGAAATGAGGATACATAGGGAATAATTTACATATTTTAAATGGATAATTCAAATAAAGTTAAAGATGATATGGTAAAAAACAATATATTGATGAAGGATTATAATTAAAATTTTGAAAAATAATAAACTACGGTATAAATACGAGAAATGTAATATTTTATGTTTTAGTCATCATTTTTTTTTTTAAAAGTGAACTTTATAATATTCTAATAAATACAAATGTATTTAATTTATGTATCAGGGAAGAGCAAAGTAAAACGAGACTGGAGACGCAAATACCGTCTCTCATAACAAGAATACATAATCAGAGGCAGGATAGAATAAAACAGAATGGAAAGCAAAATATCATTCCCTCCCCCTTGTTATCGGAATGGGAAAAATTCGTGCAAAATGGGTGGGGGCTGGGCGGAAAAAATTGTCAAAATAACTAATTTTTAACAAACCCATTTTAAAAGACATCTTTACCTAATTAAAAAAAATGTTTTGCATAGTCGTTTACATCATCAAGAATCACCATTAAAAAAACAACATTTTCTGCACATGGCGTGACTATCAAGTGAAGAGGGAGACAGACCCATCCATTTCGCGAGTAAGAGAGCATTAAAATTAAATTAGACAAAAGTAGAGTACTAATTTCTTTAGGCAAAGAATATCATAATTCCAATGGCAGAATTACAGAATTACTCATCATCGACTCACATTATTGTCACCGTTTTGTGCTGAGCAGAACGGCGGTGGTTGTAGCCGTCGGCGATGATGACCCAAGTCAGATAATTGTTTCGGTTTCGATATTCTGCTGCTGCTTCTTACAGGAATGCTCCTTGCGTGGATTACACTCCAATTCTTATGTAAATAAGGATGAGTTAGGGATCTTCAATCGGCAACAATTCAGGATTTCAATTCAAGGGACGAATTTTTTTTACAGTAGACGGATATTGGATTTTTAAAAACATCTGGTAAGGAAAACCTATAAAACTTGAATTTTGAAATATGTGACTAAAACTACTAGAATTATGAATTTTATATATATATATATATATATATAGACACACACACACACACACACACATTGAGTATAACCTGTAGGACAAGAGAGAAGAGGAAAAAATAAAACAGGAGGTGGAGCTGTAATGATACCTGGAGACGATGCGACGAGAGTGAGCTACAAATGCAAATAGAAATACAATGATTCACGCACATTCTCAGCGGGGACGACGACATCTCAATTCAGCTAAAGGTACAATAGGCGAGAGGGAGAGAGAGGGAGTTCGGAGGAGGGAGTTCGGGCTCCTTAATCATTACTAGCGCTCGAGCACATGATGGGTGTGCAAGTTGAATTATATAATAATTATAAAAAAAAACTCTTAAGTTATATTGCTGTTAATTTATTTAAATATTTCATAAATATTAGTTTTATAAAATGTACGTTCCTATTAACATAAATTTCAAAACAACATAAATAGCCCTTCGCATACCTAAATAGAAATTTTTTAAATATATGTAAAATTAATGACGATAAACACTTATCTATATATATAGTAATTTCTGCACCTAAAATTAAACTATTTTTTACAACAGTTAAATTTTTAGGTCGTAACATAAACAAGAGTACTATTATATGTATTGAGTTTGTCTCTAAATTTTTTGATAAATTAAAAGACAATTCAACTACAAAAAAATTTAGAAAGTCTTAATTACATTTCAGACTTTATTTATACTAAGAAGCTATTACATAGAGAAAGAAAGACAAAGAGGAGAGAAAAAGAAGATAGATACAAGAGAGAGAAAAGGGGTAGAGAAAAGTTTTTCTTTCAACAAGGGTGAATGTTCCCTTAAATAGAGAAGAAAAAATACAAATAGATCCACCTTAATGCGGACTTCAAATCTTCTTCTTCAAATCCAGTAATGCGATACCAAGTGTCCTTGATTCATTAGAGTCAGTCAGTGCATCACATGGACTTGCTGAGCCGCATTTGTCTTCTTGCGTCGGCGGTGTGCAATTAGTCAAAAGTGACAGACAAGGTACTGTGCCTCTTTTATCTGGCTACTACTTTGTTAAAAGTAGGTTTGGCATATGCGAAAAAGAAAAGAGAGCACTCAGTAAAAGATATGTTCTTTTATCCTTTAGCGTCGACTGTGAGCTGTGCTGAGTCATACAGATAATAATTCAAATCTGGTCATTCGATGAAATATAAGAATATTCCTATTTTGTCATGATTATCCTTATATGTCAGAGCGACTTTATTTTGGATGCTAATGCCTTTTCTTCTACAATTCCTATTAAAGAATCCCAATAATCGGTTAATGGGATATGATTATCATTAGGGTCTTGAGACTCGCCAGCCAAACAGAGGAACTGGTTAGTTTATGGTTCTAATGGGGTAGGAGACACTATGGATTTATCACTATAGGTTTCCATACTGGTAGTGGCAAAGATAAAATTGGATTTCATTATCACTAACATTTTAACGGATAATTAGACTTCGATTAAATCAAGATATTGGGCTTAAAGAGTTTAAAGAATCAAAAATCAAAAAGCCCAAAGAGCCCATATTAACAGAAGGGGAAGAGGATGATACTTGTTGGGCTTGGACCTGTACAGCATCATTTGCAAATATAGTGGATTAGATTTTGGATAAAACTTTAGCAGTATCAAAACCATTCCACCATTTAAAGAAAAAGGTCCTCTGTAGGGTAAGATAATATAAGTGATCCAAATCACTTTTAAGGCTCCATCGCTAAATCCAGGCTAATTGGAATTCAGCAAAAAAATACAAAAGATATTCTTCAATGGGATCTCATTTGCAATTAGGTTTTCCAAAAACAGTTTCAGCTTTGGTTAAGAATAAGCTGGGGTGATGTTTTATCCACAAATGATATATATATATATATATATATATATATATCTGTGTGTGTGTGTGTACATATATAGTGTTGCGTGTATTAAAACCTAAAGTAAGAAAACATATACATAAAATCTAGTGATCAGAAAAAGAAAAAACAATTATTCTGAAAAACTTGATAAGAAGAAAAACTACTCAAAATAAAAAACCTCGTATAATTTTGCACCTTTTCTCTATTCCTACGAATCACCCACAAGCAATTAAAAGTATTAATTCCACGAATTAAGAAAAAAACTTCTCAAAATGAAAAATAAACAATTTTGCACCTTCCCTCTATTCTTTCTCTTCTCATTGGAAGCTAAGGGCAATGGACCAAAAAAGGCAAACGGTGGAAGTGAATTCAAGGCACTCACCACGCGATCGCCTTTGTACTGTCTGAGTAGGTTTTTGTCCCAAATGCAAAAGGCAAGGCACTCGCTTGCCTTTTTCATTCCTCTATTTCTGTCCTCTCTTTTTTAATAGCTTTTGTTTGGCAGTTTTTTAACTGCATTTGATAACTGATTTTCTAAACGTGAAGTAGTTTTTTTTTCTACATTTCAATCCATATAGCTACAAGAATGGGTTTGTGAAATAAAAGATAAGTTTGATGGGCATTTTTGGTATAAAAATGTGAGTTTACTTCATGCACACCAAATAGGGTGTTGGCTTTTATAATAGTAATAAATAAGTAAAATTGCGAACTTCAGGCGTTTTAAATTCAATTCTCAATCTACACAAAAGCTTTTTTATAAAAATACATTTTTTCACAAAGCATTTTTCAGGAAATGGTATTCCTTTTAAGATGGGTGGATATAAAAGATTAACTTAAAAACGTTTTTACTAAAAATATTTTTTTTAAATTATAATCTTACACTGAAAATATTTTTCCAAAAAATATTTTTATGATTTACATGGAAAACGTTCTTATTAAAAACATTTTGAAGTTTACACTTAAAACATTTTTAGTAAACGCGCTTTATGCTTAGTAAAATGTGGTTAGCAATAATATTTTTCTATTTAAAAATGCGCGTTTACTAAATACGCTTTTAACATTATATAATTTCAAACCGTTGTCTTATTCTCTTCACTTGTAAAATTGAAATCACTCTCTCCCTCCAACGATCTCTTTGCGACATGAGCTCTTTGCCTTTCTTTCTTTCCCTTGCTGTCTCTTCCTCCTTCTCACCTCTCATATTTCTCTAAGGTACCTACATTCTAGGTTATCAATTTCCATCAAAGCATGCTATGAAAATTGTAAAATTAGAGCTTAGTTGATCCATGATTTATCTTTCATCTTTCGTTTCTTACATAATGTACCTTTTTGTGTGTTTTTTGTTTGGTTTGTTAGTTTTCAATGAAGATGGCGAGGGGAAGGATTATGGGTGAGGGTTAACATCTGGAAGAAGGAATTTTGCTCACTAAATTTTAATTTATATCTCCTGCTTGTTGTTTGCTGCACATATTTGTGTTGTTATAGATTTCTGTTTGCTGTTTGAATACTTAAGAAAATCATGATTTCAAATGATTTCTATTTGAAGGCTAAGAGAGAAAAAAAAGCACAAGTATGACTGGTATAACATCTACAATTGGATTCAAAAAAGTATTGGCATTATGGATGCCAACTGTCAATGATGGACAACTTCAATTGAGTGTATGAGCAAATATGGACAACAGATAAATTAAATGTAATTCTATGCATGATTATTTTCGAATAATGGCAAATTTCTCATACCAGGGCTATTTTGTCGTAATATTACCAATTCCCTTTAGTACGTATCAAAACAAACACAAGTTTGAATTAATTTACCATTGATAAGTTTTTATCCCATATAATAAAAAACATAATTATGAACTCAAGTGAAGATATTTAAACTAGAATATTTAGTATCCTAAGACAATTAGTTCTAGGACTACTAATCCATGCTAAGTTTGTAAACTCTAGGCATAACGTTTTTTGCTATAATTAATTATTAAGATTTACGTTATTATGAAAAGATATTGATTTAATAGTTAAATTTAACTCACTTATACGTTGTATGATGTTGATTTAAAGATGAAAAATTGGTTTTGAAATGGGTATATTGCTTTTATACATTTCTTAAGTTTCTTAAAGTGCATGCACCTATTTGTTGTTAAGATGTGATTTTTTTCCTTTTTCATTAGGAGGATTTTCTATGTCATTTTTGTGTCATGGGAGATTGTTTATTTTTCCCTTTGCCTAGTCTCTTCCACTATCTGTGTTCTTTAATTCGCATTTGATAGTGTTAGGATGCTTATTTTTCTCAACTTATGTTTAAAACGAAATCATTATAAACTGAGAAAATTGGTGTAAAAAAGTTACTTATTTTGCTGTGTAGAACTCACGATGGCTGCTGATGTGCCTACTGAGAAGCCCTGCCTAGAAGCTACCACACATAGCACATTCGTTGTGGGAGGAGAAGGTTAGTAATTGCATACCATTCTTGGCTCTAGTTACGCCAACATATACCCTTTTCATGCATTTTTAAGTTGCTCTCATTTGCGTATTTTATATGTGAGGACACATCATCGCTTACATATCGTTGAGCTAATAGCAAACTATGAGACTGACCTATAGATCCTTGCTTACTTCGTCATTTGTTATAGGCCAGCTCTTACAGCGTGTCTCGTAGAGGCTTCATCCATCTCGATCACAGTCTTCTCACCGCCTTAGTCGAGTAGTGGAGACCGGAGACGCACACATTCCGTTGCAGGATGCCTCAGTTTTGTTTGGGCTCCACGTTAATGGTGCAGCCGTCATTAACCATATGCACGTTCGGATGCGTTCCCCCGCCTAGTGGTAGCAACTATGCTTTGAGATGCTCAGGGTCGCTCTAGTCGACGAGGACTTACGGTCAAGTCGAGTCTAAGTCTCCTAGTTCCAAGAGCACTTCACGACAGCCATTGTCGCTGCCGAAGTGATTTATCAGCACGTACTAGCTTATATTTTGTGGCTTATCGAGGGCTTTCTCATGCTTGATAAGTTACATAATCTAATTAAGCTTATGTACCTACCACTATTGCACCTGGAGCAAGTACACAAATATGGGGTGCAGCCATGCTTGCGTATCTCTATCGTCAAGTGTGTCGGGCTACACAACCAGATGCCCGAGACTTGTAAGGACCTGGTCCTAAATCACAAGATTAGTGACGGTAAATCGATAAGGTCTTAGGTCACCAAAAGGTTAGAAACTCTAATCCGATCCAAAATCCAAAAGACCTAACACCCGAGAGGCAAAATCCTAATGCAAGAAGAGAACCTCTAAAACCCTAAAAATTATTTAATTATCATAAAATAATAATTTAAATTTGTAAAATCTCAAAAAGAAGAAAATTACCATTATGCTTTAAGACACAAGAAAGTCTTTAAAAATTTCAAAACTTGACACTTAAACATTCAAAATTAAAGATTTAAATTAAAATAAAAAGCAAAAGATAAAATAGAAAACAAAACGACAAAAATACCCCTATAGAGCCAACTATGCATTGAAATTTGTGTCAAAAAACTAACTTTTTGCATTTTGTGCTCAAAATTAAGAAAAAAATGTACAAATTAAGCATCATTTTGGCCTAAAAATATTCAAACAATTAATTTTAATACTAATATAAAATTATATGGCAACAAAAGTAAATAAATTATTATTAAGACTCTTACACACCAATTAAAACCAAAATAACACATCTTGTCAAAAGAGCTTAATTTGACTTATGTATCTACACTTAATCAATTAAATGATGCCAAAATTATAATAACCTATAAAAACAATAAACTAATCATAAACTAACTAAAATAATTTCTTTTTATCGGGAAAAAGAATAAAAATATACATCAAATTAATTTTTAAAACATTTTCTTCGACAATCTAGTACCAAAACACCACCAAAATATCAATTAAAGCAAAATCTGAAACTAAGCCCCCAAAATCTGCCATATGGCCGAAATTCCCATTAAATTTTGTTAGTCTAAGGCCTTTTTAATTAATTTTAACATTTTTAATAATTTATTTTCTAAGTAAAATTGATATAAAAAGATATTATTTAATATTTTTTAAAATGTAGTGTTGACACAAAATGACAGATGAGTTGATACATTCAGTCATTTGAGCTGACTTAGTTTTCAAATAGGTTGACACTTAAGTATTCTTGAGAAATGATATTTTGTGTCGATCCAAATTGATATTTGAATCGACACCTTAAGACAAAAAACTCTTGATATTTTCAAGAGTGTTGACACTTTTGAGCAACTGAGTTGACACCATAACTTATTTTGTCTAAAATGTTTCATGAACTCTTAAATGAGTTGACACCAAAAGACTTTTGAGTTGATCAAAAAGAACTGAGACTAACTACAACTGGATGAGTCGACACAAGAAGATTTTGAGTTGACACTAACCCTTCAAGACTTCAGCCATTCAGGTATTTTGAGTCAACAGTAAAACGAAGATGAATTGACACAAAACAACTGAGACTTCCTACAGATTTTTGAGTCGACACCACAACGAAGATGAGTCGACATAAAACAACCGAGACTTTCTTATAATTTTGCGAGTCGACACAAAATGAAAAATGAGGCGATGCTATAATTCCAGTAGCCTCTCATACAAAAGGAGTCGACACCAAAGATAACACGAGTCGACACCAAAAGGTTATTTTGGAAAGCTAAAGTATTAAATGAGTCGACGTCAATGATTTTGAGTCGACACAGCTGTGTGGGTAAGAAGGATGTAAAAATTTGTGTCGACACCAACGAAGATATGAGTCGACCCATTCACTTAAAGAACCAAGCCCTAAACGATTTGTGTTTGTTGGACGCAAAACTGTCAAGATTATTGTTTTTTACAAATAATTTTTGGTAAAAAATTAATTAGACGGACAAATACCGAAACGGGTTCCAGATAAAATACTTGACGATGAACGATCAAAATAAAACATGTGCAACCAAAGTTAATTTAGAAGAATACCTTTTTTACCGGTCAAATCTTTAACTACGTTTTTATTTTCGAATTGAAACTCCCGTCAGACCTTCTATTGTATTCCCATATACGATTCTTGAATGTAGTGTGGACTGCAATCTATCAAGAACTCGTACCGACAGAACCTGGACAGTTTTAGTATTTAAAGACATGTTCTGAAACTAATTTAGCCTACCCGCATATTTATAGGGCTACAGTAGGGAACTGTGGAGTAATTATGAGTAAGATTTTCAGTAGAACACAGACACCCATTAGTGGTTTCCACAATTAAGCAAACTTTATAGCGGTATCTGTAATTATGAAAATCTTGCAGCAGTTTATACAATTTTTATAAAATACTGAATTACAGTTCACACCACTAAAGAATTATAATTGCACTTTGACCTATAATCTCAAGACCATATAGCATTGAGCTCCTGTTATTAAATACTTAACATTTCTCCCCACGTTAAGATTCTCGATACCTGCTAATTAAATTAAATTACTGACAATTTAATTTAATCGGTATTTTGTAATTTCTTAATCTATTTCGCTTAATTTATTTGATCGTCGGATAATCAAATCCACCTGCAGGGTTTGGCACAGTCAAAACTTATAGGCTTCCTTAAGGGGGTATCGTCAATTCCAATCATCGAGACGTGAATTTTATCAACAATTAATATTCATCATATAATTAATACCGCTATCTAACCCACCAAGAATATAGACCCATACAAGATCGCACTCTCTAATGAATTAAAATAACGAATATTAAATATACATAAATCAATAATTATTTCAGAATTAAAAGCATAAGCACTCTCATAATAATCTTGGGGTGTGAATTAATTTATATAGTCGGTAAAAAATTAATTATCCTAATGTATCCCGTTCAATACACATAAAGTGTACTAGCACAGAGAGTCAGAACAATAGCCGATGCTATTATTTGTACCCCGTAATCAAGATAGGATTACAAAAATTATGTACTACAATCGTCCCGATGGTATGTTCATTTCCATCTAAACTGTAAACAAAAACTTATATTCTGCAATAACCTAAAATCTGGTCTTCGGTATGCAAGCAGTATTCTACACACTAGATTAAATACTGTACATAATAAAGAATATCTATGCATAACATTAAAGAAAAAATAATATTGCATACATCACTCATTAAGATTATCATAAAATAGAAAATTAAACTTATTAAAACAAAATTAAATACTAAAAACGTAGTTTTTAGTATACTAATCTTAACAATCTTCCACATATACTCAAAATCATGCCATCTATATGACTATCAAAAAGTCTTAGCCGGCAAGCTCTTTGTAAAAAGATCTATAAGGTTGTCTCCTGATACAATCTTAGTCACAGCAATATCACCACTCTGTATAATTTCTCGTATCAGGTAATACTTACGCTTAATGTGCTTTTCTTTCTTGTGGACCATTGGCTCATTCGAGTTTGCAACTGCACCACTATTGTTACCATAAAGTGTAATAGCCGACTGAACTAAAGGGACCACCTCTAGATCTAACATGAAGTTCCTGAGCTAAACGGCCTCCTTGACTGCTTTTGAAGCTGCCACATACTCGATCTCCATGGTAGAATCAGCAATGCAGAACTGCTTGTTACTTTTCTAACTTATAGCTCCACCTCTTAAGGTAAACACATATCCTGAGGTAGACTTACAAGAATCATTGTCAAACAGGAAATATGAGTCTGTGGACCCCAGAGGTACTAGACTGTTTGCCTAGTAAACAAACATTTAATCCTTATATCTTTTTAGGTACCTGATTATATTTTTTACCGCAGTTTAGTACTCCTATCCTAGGTTAGACTGATATCTACTAACCATGCCAACGACATAGTAGATGTTGGGTCTAGTGCAAAACATAGCATACGTGAGATTTTCTACTGTCGAAGTGTAAGAAACTACTTTCATCTTCTCTATCTCCTAATGTGTCTTAGGATACTAATCCTTGGATATATTGATTCCATACCTGAAAGGGAGAAAGCCTTTCCCGAAATCCTGCATGCTAAAACGAGTAAGGATATCATCGATATATTTTACTTGAGATAAGCCCAACATCTTTTATTTTCGATGTCGCACAAGTTTGATCCCAAGAAAGTGACTGGTTTATCCCAAGTCCTTCATATCGAACTGTCTAGATAACCATACTTTAACTGTAGATAATGCCCCATATCGTTGCTGATGAGCAAGATATCGTCTACATACAATACTAGGAACATCACCACGCTTTCGTCACGCTTCTTGTACACACAGGACTCTTCCAAACTCTGATCAAAATCATAAGACTTTGTGGCTTGATCAAACCGAGTGTTCTAAGACCTCAGTACCCGCTTAAGTCCATAAATAGATATTTTAAGCTTGCACAACATGTGCTCCTGGCCCTTCACAATGAATCCGTTTGGTTATATCATATAGACACACTCATCAAGACTTCCATTAAGAAAAGTTATCATGACATCCATTTGTCAGATTTCATAATTAAAATGAGCGGCAATGGATAAGAGAATCTGGATAGATTTAAGCATCGCTACCGATGAAAAGATTTTCTCATAATCAATCATTTCTTTCTGAGTGTATCCTTTAACAAGTCTAGCTTTGAAGGTTTCAACATTTCCATCTGCTCCTCTCTTTATTTTGTAGATTCACTTGCATCCAATGAATTTTATCCGTTCGAGTGGTTCTACAAGTTTTCAAACCTGATTAGGATACATAGATTCTATCTTTGAATTCATATCCCTTTGCCAAAGATCTATATCTTTGTCCTGAAGTGCTTCATTGTAGTGATAGGATTCGGTATCAGTTCTGCTAGGATCTTATCAAAAGACTCTCTCAGGAATATATACCAATCAGGTTAATGAACAATCCTCCCACTACGACGAGGCACTACCTATGTCTGTGTACTAGCAGTAACACGTTGTTCAGAAATTGAACCCTTTGCATCAGCACCTTGTTCTTGATTTGCACCTGTCCTGATAATGCTTCCACTACGATGAGGTACTGAAATATCATAGACTTGTGGTTCTTCTTCTATTCTACTGGTATTTTTTTCAGTTCTTCCAGAATAATTTTGCTATTGGATATGTGATCCATAATATAATTCACTTCCAATAATCAGGCATTGGTGCTAATAATGGCCTTCTGATCCTTAAGATTATAAAATAGACCACCATTCGTTCCCTTAGAATAATCTACAAAGAAACAGACTTCTGTCCTCAGTTCGAACTTACTCACGTTCCCTTTAAGCACATGTGCTAGACACCCACAAATTCAAATGTGTTTTAGACTAGGCTTACGCCCGGTCCACAATTCTATGGGAGTACAAGGTGCTGATTTAGAAGATACAAAGTTCAGAATGTAAGTCGTTATCTCTAAAACGAGTCCCCAAAATGAATCTGTAAACCTGATAACTCATCATAGACCTTACCATCTCCATAAGAGTCTTATTTCTTCTTTCTGCTACACCATTCTGCTGCGAAGTGCTAAGTGCAGTTAACATGGATATAATCTCTTCTAATGACAAGTAGTCCCTGAACTCTCTAAAGAGGTACTCGCCACCACGGTCGGATTGTAGTGATTTGATACTTTTACCTAGATGTTTCTCTGCCTCCACCTTAAATTTTTTGAATTTTTTGAAGTATTCAAACTTACGGTGCATCAGGTAAATGTATCTATACCCTGAGTAGTCATCAATGAAACTGACAAAGTACTCAAAACCACCTCTGGTCCGAATTCTCATAGGACCACACACATCAGAGTGAACCAGCTCTAACGGTTCTTTAGCTCTATAGCCTTTCGCCGAAAATGGTTTCTTGATCATCTTACCATCTAAGCAAGATTCATAGACTGGAATTGCCTCCACTTTCAATGAACTCAAAGGTCCATCTGCTACCAGTTTGTTTATCTTTTTTAGGTTAATATGACCCAAGCATAAATGTCAAAGAAACGTTTGGTTCATTAAAGGAGGAAACTTTCTCTTATATGCTAAATTAGATGTGTTATTCATTTCAGTTAGTTGAAGTGTAAGAGAAATAGGAGATACGACATGCAGATCATCTACAAATGTACTGGAATAAATAAAATGTTTATCTTTTTTACAACCACAGAGTCATCAAAATGAACAGAATATTTGTTATATATTAAGCTCGAGACTAAAATTAAATTTCTTCTAATCGAAGGTACATAAAGATAATCTTTCGAAATAAGTATCTTATCTCTACTAAAACTTAGAGTGACATCTCCGACTGCAACTGCTGCCACCATTGCATTATTGCCCATGTGCAGGTATATTTTTCTATCACCGAGCTGCCTAATTTTTTAGAATCCCTGCAAAGAATTGCAGATATGATTAGTGGCTCTCGTATCTACACACCAGGTACCGGTAGATAACACCGCTAAACATGTTCCAACCACCAGTGAATAGAAATTACCTGGTTTGTTCTGCTTAGTGAGAACAATCAAACACTGCTTTTTCTAATGCCCAAACTGGTTACAGTGGTAGCACTTGCCTCTCGGCTTCCTCATAGTAGCTTTTGGTTCCTTAACTTCTTTTAGAGATGTGTCTCCCTATGTTTGAATCTTTTTTTTTCTTCTTGTCTTTTGGCTTAGATGAACAACCCTTCTCAGTAACATACACAGAACCTGACTTTCTAAAAATACCATCGGCTGCTTGAAGTTTCTTAAGAAGTTCTGTCAATGAAAAGCTGAGCTTGTTCATGGTACAGTTCAAGCAAAACTACTTAAAACTTTTAGGCAATGACTGGAGTATGATATCAACCTGGGTTTTTCCATCAATTTCAACTCAAAGGATCTTCAGTTCATTCAGAGTACAGATCATCTTCAGAACATAATCCTTAACTAAGAAGCCTTCAACAATGTTTGCATTCATTAGACTTAATGGCCACCTATCTAGCAACACGATTTTGATCCCCAAATATTTTTTTGATATTCATAATCATGTCATAGGCACTAGGCATAGACTGATGCTGATGCTACAAAATATTTGACATTGAAGCTAAAATGTAACATCGAGCCACCTGATCAACTTTCTGCCACTTTTGAGGGGCTTGAATTTCATTTTCGGACCCCACATCAAGTATCGGTGGACATATCTCAGTTAATACATATTTGTAATTCTCGACAGTTAAGACAATGTCCAAGTTTTCTTTTCAGTCAATATGATTTGGTCCCATAAGTTAGTTTTTCTTTGAGTATTGACGCGAATGGGTTGAAAGTTATTTTAATCATGAGAATCACATAATTAAAAATACCGTTAATTATGATGAGCAAAATTTTAAATTTATTTTAATTTGGTTTCCTTTACCATTTTAAAAGAAATTCGCCAGTAATCTGGTATTCTATGAAGAGCATGCCTCGATGAAAGGACGTCTACTGTCCATCGTATGACCAGACAGGTCAATTTCTATTAATTTTATTATCTAGGCAACTGACCATGCCAAGTAAAATTAAATAGCTGACATAACTTTAGTTTAGTTTATAATAGCATTGACTTAGATGGAGAGAATATTATTATATACACTAAGTGTTAACCATTACCTAATTCCAAATCAATCGCTTCGCGATGAACCCTTCAGTTGGAAAAGTGCTCCACATTAACAATTATCCAGAATTATTCCTAAAAGAGGTTTGTACTAGTGATACTACAATTAATCTGTTCGATGGGGAGGAAGGTTCTACTGCCAACACGAATGGTTTAATTGTATCGCCTACAAACTGGTGATGAAAACTACGAAATTTATTTGTGAATAAATTATCTCTCCCACTTAAAATTTTTAAATATTTTTTAGGGTTGTAAAAATCTATTTAATTAAAATAAATTTATTAATTTCGAAAATCACAAGATCTGAAAGAATCAAACTTCTTTTTGTGTACATGATTTCAAAGATTTCAATTTGTTAAACCATCTTTTCGTGTTTAAATGCGTAACAAATAAAATTTAATAAATGTACAGCTTTTCCTTTAGCTTTTCAACTAAGGTAGTAATTAAAGTCATTCATTTACTTTATTTTTTGTTCCATATTTTAAAAAAAATAATAATTTATTCTGATTAAATATGTTTTTATTTAACTAATTCAAAATCCAGAATTAATTCCTACGTTTTTTCAAGATATCCGATTTTATGAAAAATCATCTTAAACGTGATATTTTGTAAAAAATAAAATATCTAAAGTTTTTTTATTTAATTAAAAAATTTTAATTTTATTTTTCTTTACAAAATATTTAATTAAAACTAAATTTCTAAAATTAATTAAATTAACAGGAGAATATAAAATAGATATACATTATCCACGTAGTTCATATATACATAAATACGATATACATATATCCCGATTTTATGATCAAAGTGAAACGCTAAAACGTTTCAATCTCCTATAGAAGATAAGCTATAATAATTCTCTTTCGTCTTTGATTTTTGTGTTTCAATTCTATTAGGATTATCGAATACTATGTGATATACATCTATTTAATATATTAATATCAAATATTTTAAAAAATGATCGAAAAATGGCTTCAGACAAAGCCACCGCAGCCGGCCACCACCAACCCGCCGCTGCCACTTATTGCCACCACCTCGGTGCTCCGTTTTCGACATTTTTTATACCAAGTAATAACTCTAAGAAATTAGTATTTTTTTGTCAAAAACCCACTCAAAAACAGCTCGAAAAATTACCCAACAGTCACCGCCGTCGATAGCCACGCCGCCGCCCCAAATTGCCCCTATTAGGCTTTTTTCGATGGCAGTTTTACACCTATTTTTTTAAAAAAAATAGCTCAAATATCCAACCACATGATTCTTCGAAGAACGCCTAAAAAATAGTTCGAAAACACTCGAAAATAGCTCCCAAACAGCGCCGCCTGGCGCAGCCGAAAATTGCCTATTTTATGCACTGTTTTGGCCCAGTTTTTTTTTTTTTTTTTTATAGTTTTTAGACAGTGTATTGAGATATGTTTACAGCTATTTTACAACTTAAAAAATACTCAAAAAATAGTCCCAAAAAATATCAAAATTGCCACCGAACCGCCATCGGTGGTGAGCTATTTTTGGTGTTTTTTTTGCTATTTTTTGACTTATTTTGCGGCTATTTTTAATGCATAAATACTGCAAAAACTCACAAAAAATTGCTTAAAAATATTAAAAATTTACCGTGATCAGTGGCCCGTAAAAATCTTTAACCACCACCGGTGTCATCGTCTGTTTTTCGTGTTTTTAGATATATACAACTTGTTCTTAAATAATCTAAATATATATTTAAAAACAAATAACTAACAATTACATCGATCTATCACTCTCAACACCCGTAATTAAAAAAAATAATTATTCAAATCATTGAATCAAATATACAATAAATAACGATCATAAAATCGGGATTAGATTGACTGCAAAATCGAGTTAGCACAGTTCTAAAATTACTCGGCCCTGATAACTATCAATAAAAAATAAAATGGCTCTGATACCAATAATTGGAAGTAAAACTGTCAATATTATTATTTTTTGTAAATAATTTTTGATAAAAAATTAGCTGAACGGGCAAATACCGAAACGAGCTCCAAATAAAACTTTTGACGACGAACGATCAAAATAAAACCCGTGAAACTAAAGTTAATTTAGAAAATTATATTTTTACTGGTCAAATCTTCAACTGCGTTTTTGTTTACGAGTTGAAACTTTTGGCAGACTTTTTGCTGTATTCCTTGATGTGATTCTTAAATGTGGTGTGGGTTACAATCTATCAAGAACTCGTATCGGTAGAACCTGAATAGTTTTAGTTTTGAAAGACAAGTTCTGAAGCTAGATCAGCCTACCTGCATATTTATAGAGCTACAACAGGGACCTCTTGAGTACTTATGAGTAAAACTTCTAGTGGAATACAAATACCCATCAACGGTTTCTACAATTTAGTAAACCTCATAACGGTATCTGTAATTATGAAAATCTTGTAACAGTTTTTACAATCTCCATAAAATACTGAATTATGGTTCATACCACTAAAGAACTATAATTGCATTCTGACCCATAATCTTAAGACCTTCTTGCATTAAGCTCCTATTATTAAATGTTTAACATGTCTCCCCACATCAAGAATTCCAAAACTCACTAATTAAATTTAATTACTGATAATTTAATCTAATTGGCATCTTGTAATTTCTTAAGTCCTTCCGTTTAACTTATTTGACTGCCAAATAATTAAATTCACCTGCAGGGTTTGACCCGGTCAAAACTTATAAGCTTCCTTAAGGGGTATCGTCAATTTCGATCATCGAGACGTGAATTCTATCAACAATTAATATTCATCATATAATTAATACTGCTATCCAGCTCACCAAAAATATAGACCCATATAAGATCGCATCCTCTAATAAATCAAAACAACGAATATTAAATATACATAAATCAATAATTATTTCAGAATTAAAAGTATAAGCACTCTCATAATAATCTTGGGATGTGAATTAATTTATATAGTCAGTAAAAAATTAATTATCCTAATGTGTCCCGTTCAATATACACAAAGTGTACTAACACAAAGATCGAAACAGTGGACAGCGCTATTATCTATTTTTCATAACCAAGATAGACCTACTAAAACTCTGTACTACAGTTGTACCGATGGTATGTCCATTTTCATCTAAACTGTAAATAAAAAATTATATTCTGCAAAAATCTAAAATTTGATTTTCTATGTGCAAGCCGTATTCTACACACTAGATCAAAAACTGTACAGAATAAATGATATCTATGCATAACATTAAAAAAAATATTGCATACATCACTTATTATGATTTTCAAAAAATACAAAACTAATTTTATTAAAATAAAATTAAATATTAAAAATATAAGTTTTAGTATACCAACCCTAACACTGTCGACCCAAAACAGAATTGAGTCGACACCTGCGTCGAAAATTTAAATCTGGCGCCTGGTTCAACGGATGAATTTTGGCTCATTAATATTCTCACCAACTACCAACAGTCACCAACTACCAACAGTCATTAATCCTCAAGATACTATATAAAGAGTTACTTCTTAAAACTTTAAAGAATAAGAGCTTCAAATCTACTGTTCTATTACTTCAATCAAGAGATCAAATTTTTAAGTTTTCATTTATTACTCATTAACTTCTTAGCTGAATCTCACCTCTTTATATTTATTTATTTATTTTCAATCATTTGTAAAGAGAGTGGGTGAGTATCTCATTGAATACTACATTTATTGTACTTAAGGGTGAGTTGCCCTTGATATTTTGAGTGAGTGAATGATACTCTTCAAAGAAGTGCTTAAGAGTGATTAAAAGAAAACATGGGTTGTTTTCATATGACCATTTTAACAATGTAAAAGGCTTTTAATGCTCCCACGAAGCATTCTATCTTAGTGAAAAATTTTAATAGGAGTCTTGAGAAGTGAACGTAGGCTTTGAAGAAGTTGAACCACTATAAATCTTGGTGTCTGATTTACTTTCTCTCTCCCTTACCTTTTTAATTTTCTTATTGCTTTTGTTCTTGATATATACTTGTTGCATTTGGTTGTCAAATTAAAAAGTTCTTAAAATTGTTATTATTATTTTTAAAACCCAATTCACCCCCTCTTGGGTTGCCTAGGACTAACAATTGAAATCAGAGCTTGAGCGCTTGTTTTTTACTTAACCGTCTATGAGTTTCTATGGCAACCACTAGCACTGGACCTATTCAATCTGAAGGTCAGTCCACAAATAAATCTTCTTTGTTCAATGAAACAAATTATAATTATTGAAAGTCTACAATAAAAATCTATATTTATGTCGTAGACTATGACTTATGAAGAGTAATCATGAATGGGCCAAAATCACCTACCAGGACTGTAGAAGGGGCAATCGTCCCTAAATTTGAAAGTGAATGGACCGAATGTGACATAAGAGAGATTCAAATGAATTCTAAGTAGATTTGGGATAGTTCATAAATCTAAGATAAGCATGCTAGTTCATAATTATGCCAAGCAGATCTTTTTACACATGAAGGAACCAACCAAGTCAAAGAATCTAAGATAAACAATCAAGTTTATAATTATGAATTATTTAAGATGAAGCATGATAAAATTATTTCTGAAATGTTTACTAGATTCACTGACATCGTAAATGGATTAAAATCTCCTGAAATGATATACTCTAATACAGAGATGGTGATAAATATCCTTAGGTAGTATGTCTAAAAGTTGGGAAGCAAAAGTTACCGCCATTCAAGAAGTCAAGGATCTCAATATACTTAGCCTGGAGGAGCTCCTTAGATCTCTCATGACTTGTGAGATAAACATCATGATAGATGATGAAAATGACAACAAAAAAGCAAAAAGGAATAGCATTCAAATCATCCACCCTTGATGAAGAATCTGATGAATACTCCTCTAGTGATGAAAATGAAGATATGACCATTATTACAAGAAAGTTTAAAAGGTTTCTTATTAATAAGAAACGAGGAAGATGGAGATTCTTCAAGAAAGATGAACACAAAGGAGAGCACAACAAGTTCAAAGGTGAATATAGCAAATTCAAGAATGTTTACAAGAAAGAAGATATTATATGCTACGAATGCAAGAAGCCTGGACATGTGAAAGTCGAGTGTCCACAACTCAAGGAACACTTCAAGAAAGGATTCAAGAAGGTAATGTTGGCGGCATGGGGTGAAAGGGATAATAGTAACTCTGAGGATGAAAAAGAAGGAAATAAAGTTGATAGCATTTGTCTCATGATCAAAGAAGATGATGAGGTAACAAATGACCCTTTCTCTTCAGAAGAATTACAAATTGCATTTGAAAATTTGCATGATGAATTAAGAAAAATGGGTGCTAAGAATTCAATTCTTAAAAAGTTAGTTCTTTCCTCATCTTGTGAAATTGAGACTTTAAAAGATGAAGAACTTTTGCTATCAAAACCGATTTTAGCTTTGAAAGATGAAAACCAAGTTTTAAAAGAAAAAGTTGATGATCTTACAAAAACAGTGTATAAGTTTACACTTGGGAAAGAAAATTTGGATAAATTTCTTAAAATGCAAAAATGTGTTTTTAACAAACCTGGGATTAGATACCAACCGAAGAAGAAACAAAAGTTTTCGAGCAACATCTTTGTTAAAGCTTCCTCAAATCACTCAAATGCAACTTGCTTTCATTGTTATGAGTATGAACACATTGTCACACATTGTTCACATAGAAAGTCGTTTGATTTACCTGTTAAGAGGATTTGAATTGCAAAGGGAACACCCACATGGAACTAACACCAAAGGATCCAAGAAAGTTTAGGTACCAAAATTCAAACCTTGATTTTCTTTGCGGGTATGTCTCAAGTCCTCATTCAAGCAGGAGATGTGGTATATTGATAGTACTTGCTCAAGACACATGAAATGCACATAAGATTTTTAGCAAAAATATAATGCATAACTTAAGTACAAGAAAAATATTATGATCCATATTAAGATCACATTGCTATGTTTAATGATCCAATTAATATAAAAATATTATTTAGCTATTTTACATACAAGGAGTCCTTTTTCATAATAAAGAGGTACAAAAGTACATAGGAAAGGTTATACCATTTGAGTTTTCATTGATCACTTTGTCAAGTCCCAAGCGATATTCCATTTTGTATCTTGACTTGACATCCCACACGTGCTTTGGGCTTCCACTTACTATGATTTATTTGATCGCTCGAGTGGAGGCATCCAAGCACCTACAATACAGATTTAAGTAGGATCTTTTGGTACTCATACCTTCTTGGGTCCATTAAGGTTAGTACTCAGATCATACTTCATTTTTCAAATGATATTTTTATCTATACCTCTTTTTCCTTTATAAGGGCAATTATATATAATATGACCATTTTTCATACAATATGGACAAGTAGTTTTGGCCTGATTATTTTTTTAAAAAGTATTACTTGAAGAAGCCTCTAAGTATTTAATTTTTCTCTTTAACTTTATAATCTCATTTTCGCTACGAGAGGATTTTATTCTTTTAAACTTATCTCTTAAATAATTATTTTCTTCTTCAATAGTGAAAATTTCAATTTTATGATGTTTTTCAAAAATCTCATAAGATGATTTTAACTCAATGAGTTCTTTTGAAAGATTTTCAATTTTCATTTTCAAAAAAGAATTTTTCTTGCCTAACTTCAAAAAATATTTATGTAAATCATTGAACACATTTTTAAGTTTCTCATATGTAGGCAATGATTTATCGCGTGATTCATCACTATTAAATTTAATTTATTTGAAGTACTTGTGGTTTTAAAATTTACCTCATAATTGCTATGAGCCATATAGTAAAAATTTACCTCCTCATTGCATGAATCCTCATTGGAAGTGCTTGAGTCAAGTTGATCCCAGATTGTAGCCTTCATAGCTTTCTTCTTCTTCTTTTTGAAATCTTTCATTCTTAATTCCTTTTCACTTGAATCACCTTTGTACTTCTTTAAGCCTTGCAATTTCTTTGCAACCTTTTTGTTCTTTCTAAGAATTTTTTCAAGTTTTCTAGTGATGAGCTTCATATCACGATCTTTATCCTTTTCGTCACTAGAGTTCTCATTTGATGCTTTGAAGACAACCATCTTCCCATTTGTTGAGCTCGATTTCTTTATCGTTGATTTTCATCTCATAGGTAAGGAGTGACCCGATGAGTTCACCCAAGGCCATCTTCTTCAAATCTCTAGCTTCCGTGATGGCTGTAGATTTAGCTTCACATACTGGTGGCAAATTCCTAAGCACTTTTCTCTATAATTCATGAGAAAGGTAAGTCTTTCCAAGAACATGTAAAGAATTGATGATATGCGTAAATCGAGTATACATTCAAAAATTAATTCATGAGTATGCATCTTAAAAGACTCATATTCACTTGTTAATTGATCTATTCTTGAATCTCTAACATCATCAAATTCCTTTGTATGTAATTTCAAGCTTTTCCAAATTTCTTGAGCACTTATGCAAGTCATAATTCTATTATACTCATTTGCATCTAAAGCGCAATATAAAACAAATAGCACTTGAATTAATTTGCATAATCATCATATTATTATCATTTAATTCATGATCAAGTTTAGGAACTTTTTTTCAATCAACTATTTTTATGGGAATATAATCGCATTTTTCTACAACTTACCAAGCATGCCAATTTATACTTTGAATAAAAATTTTCATGTATTGTTTCCAAAAAGTAAAATGCATGCCACAAAATAAAGGAGGTCATGCGGACAATTGTTTCTCACCAAAAGGAAATGCACTGATTTGAGCCATATATCTTTTCACAAAAACTTTTTAATAAAAATGTGGCCCGCTCTAATACCAATTGATAGTATATGTGCAATCCCAAGAGGGGGGTGAATTGGATATTAAAAAAATTTTAGTTTAAATAATCAAATATAGATATATAACTTTTTAATCCTCAAGTATATATTCGAATATATCCACTTGTTTGAAGATTAAGGCACAAGAATATTTTAATTAATTTTATAATCAAAAACTCTTTCTTAAAAGGATTTAAGTGCAACTGTAGAGTTTAATAAATCTTCTTGTTAACTAGATTCAACACATTTTTATTTTTAATAATTAATAATACAAGTATAACTTTTCTTTACAAGTTGAATATACACAAGTATACTTAAAAACCTTTTGTTAGAATATTTGAATCACAAGCATAAAATTAAATTTACAACATCTAATTTCAACACTTTTCATGATTTAAGAAAATAAAAATATAAGAACAAATAATAGAGAATGATTCAAATATGAAAATGTGTATATGGTGCAACAATAAACAACAATATAATAATGAGAATGAAAAGTAAAGCAAGTTAGAGATACGGTACCAAGGTTTTTACAAGATTTGGCGCAACGGCCTACGTCCTTGCCTCAAGCCAATCGCTATGAGGATTTTCACTAACACTCCTTTAATAGGCGGAGCAACCTCTCTCCTTAGTCTAAGAGGAGTAGCCTCTCTTGAGAATGTCCCATTCTCAAGTCCCTCCTTATAGGTAGAGTTTTCTCTCTCATTTCATAGGCGGAGTGGCCTCTCTTGAGAATCACCTTCTCAAGTTACAAGAAGAATACAAGGAATTCAAATAGAATTATACAATGAATCAGCTCCTTCAATAAGCAAATGAAAACAAATGAAGTATGCTAATGTTCACTCCAAAGGATATACAAGTGAGAAGCTCAATGGAGGATTTCTAAGATTTTCTCTCAAAAATAATTCATAAAAATGAAGAATTTGAAGCAATAAATTGATGTATATAAAAGAGTATGAAGGAGGGCTTTGCTATGTATTTTTCAAAGCTTAAGGGGTCTATTTATAAGGCAAAAACATGAACTAGCCGTTGGGCAAAATGTGGCAATGGACAAACTAGCCGCTGCGGCCAATAATTTAAAATTAAGCATGTTCAGTCGACTGATGAAACTAGATCGTTCGACTGAACGGCTCTTCAGTCGACTGGATTGATCCTCGGTCGACTGACTCGCGACTGCTCAATTTTTCCAGCTTCAAATGATCATAACTCCTTCATCCGGACTCCGAATAGGGTCATTCTTGTGTTCAAATTGAAGCCCCAAAAGTCTACTTTTCAATCGTTCAAACCTCATAACAAAATTCATTTTGTACAAAAAGTTATGGCTAAAATACCGAAGGTATGTCAATTTTCTTCACACAATTTTTGCATATTTTTTGCCGAACTTCTTTTGAAACATTTTAAAACACATTTTATACTTTGAAAATGATTTTCCATGAAATATTTAACAAACCTATGGTCCATCTAAGGTCTCCTATGAGCTTTCACACATATAACCAATGGTACGTGAACTTACATAGGTCCTAGTGCATTTACACTTAGAAAATCTTCAAGTCCTTCAAGTCTTTTTCTTTTCTTCTTGGTTTTTCTCGTGCTCCATGGATCTTAGCCGCTTGAATATGATCTTCATGCTTCATGGCTTCTATTTTGATTTCTTAATTGTGCTTGTGCTATTAAAGTCCTGTGAACACACTCAATTTGTACAATTAGAAGCTTTGGTTTGTTATCATCAAAACAGGTTGAAACCTTGTTAGGCCAACTCAAATGTTTTGTTTTGAATAACAACAAAGAATTTTTGGGCAAGTTTGATACAAAAATCTGATGAAGGTATTTTCTTAGGTTATTCTTTATCTAGTAAAACCTATAAATTTTTCAATAAAAAGGCCTTAATTGTTGAAGAGTCTATACATATTTTTTTTTATGAAGCTAAACTCGGTTCCTCCAAAAAAATTTGTGATGATAACTTGGTTAACATAGAAAAGAGTGTTGAGGACATCTTTCTTAAAAAGAAGAACCGAATCATGAGAAAACTACTAATGAGCAACAAAATGAGGTTCAACAAGTTGTTGGCATTTCCAATCTTGAAAATCAAAATTTATCTAAAGAATGAAAGTATGCTCGAGATCATCCAAAAGACTTTATTATTGGTGTCCATCTCAAAGTATCAAAACTATATCATCTCTACATATTGTTTGTGGTAACATTGCATTTCTTTCCCATACTAAACCAAAATAGTTTAAGAAAACTGGAAACGATGAGTTTTGGATCTAAGCTATGCAAGAAGAGCTAAATCAAATTAAAAGAAACAAAGTTTGGACATTAGTCCCGAAACTTAAAGAACACTATCATTAGTACAAAATAGATTTTTAGAAATAAAATGAATAAAAATAGAGTAGTTTTTAGAAACAAAACTTGATTGATAGCCTAAAGTTACAATCAAGAAGAATGCATCGATTTTGATGAGACTTTTGCTCGTGTGGCTAGACTTAAAGCCATTAGGATGTTGCTTGCTTTTACAAGCTTTAAAAATTTTACATTCTATCTAATGGATGTCAAAAGTGTCTTTTTAAATGGTTTTATCTCAAATAAAGTTTTGTTGAAACAACCTCCTAATTTTGAAAATTTTGATTTTTCAAATCATATTTACAAACTTACCAAAACTCTTTATGGTTTGAAGCAAGCACCAAGACCCTAATATGAAAGGCTTAGTAAATTCTTGATTGAAAATGAGTTTAAAAAAAAATTGATATCACTCTTTTTATCAACTCTCAACAAAAAGATATGCTAGTTGTTCAAATATATGTAGATGACATTATCTTTGGCTCAACTAATGAATCTCTTTGTAAGGACTTTGCTAAGTGCATGCAGGTAGAATTTGAGATGAGCATGATGGGTGAGCTCAATTACTTCCTTGGACTTCAAATCAAATAAAGAAAATGATGTAATTTTCATCAACCAATCCAAGTACACATGAGATTTGTTGAAGAGATTTGAAATGCAAAAAGCTGAACCTCTGGGAACCCTAATGTGCCCTTCAACAAAGCTTGACAAGGATGAAAATGGTAAGGCAGTAGAAAAAAAATGATATAGAAGTATGATTGGATCCCTACTTTAACTTATTGCTAGTAGAACAGATATCATATTTAGTGTATGTATATTTGCTAAATTTCAAGCTAATCCAAAAGAATTGCATGTGACTCCCATTAAGCGTATTTTTAGATACATCTTAGCTACATAAAACGTAGGATTATTCTATCATAGAGGAATAGCCTTTGAGTTATTTGGTTATTCTGATGCAGACTTTGCTAGCTGTAAAGTTGATATGAAGAGTACTAGTGGAACATGTCAATTTTTAAGACACTCATTAATATCATGGTTTTAGTAAGAAATAGAACTCAATAGCCATACCTACAGCAGAGTCCAAGTACATTGCAGTTGGTAGCTGTTGTGCACAAGTTCTTTAGATGAAATAACAACTAGAAGACTATGGTATTTGTTTAGATTATATTCCCATTAAATGTGATAACACTAATGCCATTAACATATCCAAGAACCCCATACAACACTCTATAACAAAGCCTATCGAGATTAGACATCATTTCATTAAAGATGAGGTACAAAAGGGTAATATTGAACTTGAATTTGTAGATACAGACTACCAACTTACTGATATATTCACCAAACCTTTAAATGAAGAAAGATTATGTTATATTATAAGAGAACTTGGTATGCTATGTGCTCAAAATTGATGATTATATGCCATATTAATCATGCATGTTCATTATATCTCGAATGCTTTTCATGCTTTAGTTTGATGTGTGAGAAGTGTCGACTCATTATTGAAAAGGGACGACATATATGTGTAGAGTTGACTCAATCTATATGGTATCGACACATTTGATAAAAAGTGTCGACTCAACCTAAATAGTGTCGACTCATAGTTGACATCTTGCTCTTTGTACATTTGGGTCGACCTAACTCTTGATCGTGTAGACTCAATTGCCTTAAAGTGTCGACACCAGAGTAAAAAGTGTTGACACAATTTCTATCCCTTGGACACCCCATTTTCATGAAGAAAAGTGTCAACTCAAATACACTTTGTGTCGACGCAAATCTTAAGCCTATATAAAGGCACCGATTTCTCATTCGACGCACCATGTCGACTCATTCTCTTTAAAATCATTCGTCTCCCACGTCTTTTCACCTTCTCTCTCTTTAAAATCTTGAGTCGACCCCTCATTTTCCTCTCATCACCATTGATCCTCCCCTCATTCACAATGACGGCAAGAACAATTGGGAAAGGCAATAAGAGGCCAAACGAAGGGTAGTTGAGCCCAAGGGGACAGAAGAAGAAGAAATCGAAGGCACCGGTGACGGCATCATTGGCAAAAACGACGGTGGAGTCCTCTTTGAAATTCCAGTTCTCCAGGTACAAGAACTTGTACTTCCAGTCTTTCATGAATCGAAAGGTAATCCACGATCATTTAATTGATTTTCAATACTTTGATTCGATCGAAATGAAATTTACCAAGTGGTTCTCAAAATTTGGTTGGGTAAATCAACTTCAAACCTGTGACTCTCATTACTCGACTTTAGTCCAACTCTTTATGCCCATCTTCATATCTCCACCACCCCGGACAAAACCATCACCATTTGGGTGAATGGTATAGAAATAAACTAATTTCTAGAATTTTGAATGAAATTCTAGGAATTCTTGAGGGAGACCTATTTGTTTTGTGCAAAGCGAACAAGAGAACCATTGAAGGTTTCTCTTTTCACGATGTTGTGAAACAAATTTTTGAGGTTAAGGATATTGATCCCTCAAAATCCCTAGAAGCCAGTTCTTTGAAGCCCGAGATGTGTATTCTGCACCATATGGTTAATTATATTTTTCTGCACCAGTTGAAAAATTTGGTGATGTTACATTCATGCAAATCTTTGTGATGTGGTGTATTCTTGAAAAGAAATCACTTGATCTTGATTTTCTTTTTATTTTTGACATGTTGTAATTGCATTCCAACATGCCATGTTTTTAACTAGAGTTTTTCGTTTCTTTAGTGTTGATTTATCACCTGAAAGGGGTATTCCATTTTCCAACTATGACCTGTATTGCTAATCCTCTCTGAAACACATGGGCATTTCCAAAGTTGACGGTGTTTGGACTACCCGTCGTAGCACTTTGACCTCTCCCTCCTCTGCTACCCTTCATCTAGTAGGACTCTTCTTTCTGGATGTGCCAACTCTCTCATTCTTATTTACATTGATTCCTCTGAACCACTATGGCGTTAGAATTTATGGGTTTTTAAAAAATGGTCAAAATTAAGAGATTTTAAAGATGTTTAGAAAATATTTTAACACCTGAAAAACCAAATTTTGAAAACACATTTTCGTTAAAAATGGAATCGCCACTTAATTTTTGAGAAAAAACTAAGAAAAACAAAAATGGTTACAGATTTGGAATACGTTAATCAGAGAAAGAGGGTTCGGGAGCTAAGGTAAGAATCAGGGAAGGTGTCAGGCACCCCGTTTGCTCAATCATAAGGTTGGCGTCTACTAATAATCATTGGTTCTTTAATAAAATTTCTCAAATGCATACAAATAAAAAAAATAGAGGTAAAGAGGAAACATCCAAAATCAAATATGAAAAATACATAACATACGTATATAGAATGCCAAATAAAGCAAATATCAAAATGAAAATGCTAAGTCCTACGGTATGCAATTTCTAACTAAAAGATACATAGAATACTTCCACATGCAATTTTATCAAAACCATCTAAACTAGAATGATTCACACAAAAAAACAAAAACATGCTAGAAAATGCCAAAATTGTCTAAACATGATTTGCAAACAAGAAATACACTAAGCCAAACAAAATATTAAAGAAAGTAACTAAAATATATACAATGTCAAAATAAGCTGAATTAGCATTAACATGATGAAAAGATATTAAAAATAAATGATACACGTGAATTCTATGTTTAAAAGAAAGTTTACTAACAAAGAAAACAAAAAATAAGAGTGTGAGACCCGGACCCGTCTCTTTTTTAGGCTCGTGTATATATGATGTGTTTTGCATATATATGTCTGCGGTGTATGATTTAATCGTTTTGATGCATGTTTATGTGTAAATAAGCACGCGGGGTTGGTTCCCGGTGTTATTGGGTGTTATTGGGTGTTGCCGAGTTATATATATATATTTTCGAGATATTTTGACTATAAATATCTTGTGCGAGATATTTTCATCAAAATATCCCCCTTCTCTCTCCCTAGCTTTAAGCTCACCAAACACTCTGCCTTCTCTCTAACTTCTCGGGGGCCCGGGACTTAGTTTTTGATAAACCAACTGTTGATCCGTAGTATCGGCATGGTGGTCTACGCATGCATCTAGCCAAAATTTGATTTCGGTGAAGCTCTATTTTGCACATGGATCGAGATGTCGAGTTTTGAACTCACTGAGATAGGATCCTAGACTGTATAACTGTTAGAGAGTACTACATGTAATCCTACGTATTTCCACCGTTTTAAAACGCAGGAAATGTGATTTATGTTTAAACCGGGTTTTTGGTTTAAAAACTATTTTTTGGCGTTCGGTAGGATGAAATCGAAAGAGGGAAGTTCCTTTTGAGATTTTATGACAGTCCTAAGCTAGGGGATGCTTGGGGATATCAAAAACAGGAGTTTAGAGGTTTGATTTGAGATTTGGAAACCAAAATCGTAGCTCAAAAACATGATCTGGGCAAATTCAGTTGACTGGAGGGTGAATCCAATCGACTGGATCATCATGTGGGAGGTTCAGTCGACTGGACCAGGGAGGTCAGTCGACTGGATCATATTGGGGATGCTAATGCACCCTAAGGACCTGTTGTTGAGGGAGATCTGTTGCGTGAGATGGTCGGCTCCATCCGGCAACTGGCTGAGGCTACTAGGGTAGGGAGAGTGTTCCTGAGCCGAGGGCGACGATTGCGATGCGCGAGTTTCGCCATCTGGTCCCTCCTACCTTTTCCAGGGATCCCAATCGCACGGTTGCCACTGAGTGGCTGGAACTGGTTACCAGGATTCTGGATTCGCTTCAGATTGAGGAAGATGATCTGAGGGTTATATGTGCCGCCTTCCAGCTGAGAGGGAGTGCCCATATGTGGTGGAAGTTTGCCAAGACCACAGTGGCAGGCACTTGGGACGCGTTCACGAAGGTATTTCTGGAGAAATACTTTACAGGGACACTGAGGGATCACTAAAGAGAGGATTTCCTATTTCTGACTCAGGGGAGTATGTCGGTTGTTGAGTATGAGGCTGAGTTTACCAGCTTATCCTGATTTTCACAGGAGATCAAACCTACTGATGAGTTCAAGGCGAACCGATTTGAGAGGGGTATAAGGCCCGCTATCAGGGACAGAGTGGCGGCATTTCAGATGTAGGTCTCCACTAACTTGGTACAGATGGCTATGAAGATGGAGGACACCTTGTCTGAGACACGTAGGGATAGAGACAGTAAGAGTCAGCGCGACAGGGGACGTGCACAGTCCTGGGGATGCAAGGACAAGCGTCAACGGACATCTAGTCAGAGTTCTCATCCGGTAGGGTCGTATCCTCCACGGTCTTTTGCTTCCTTGCATCCCGTAGCTTCAACGGGACGGTCGGATCTGAGGGTGCTTTGTCATAGATGCCAGCGACCAGTGCATCGTGCAACAGAGTGCAGGAGTGCAGTGCCTGTTCAGGCACAGTCGCAGTCCTAGGCGCCAGAGAGAGGACCACTGATATGCTTTGAGTGTGGGCAGACTGGGCACATCCGGAGGAACTGTCCCCAACGAGGGAGCATTCAGAGTATAGCAGGAGCACCAGCTGTTCCATCTAGCCAGGGATGACAGACGCACTAGCAGCCTAGAGCTCAAACGTCCAGATTTGTAGAAGGAGGTGCATTAGTGCAGTCAGGTAGACAGTCGGCAGTTCAGAGCCGTAGTGGACCGGCCAGAGCTTATGCTCTCGCAGATCCTAGTTCTTCCAGAGCGCCGGTCATACCCGATGCTACTGCTACCACCATCGCGATCAGAGGTACTCTTCTAGTCTTCATATCATGGGCCAGTGTTCTTATCGACACTGGAGCATCACATTCATTTATGTCTTCTGCTTTCGCATCTGCATTAGGGTTAGAAATGGACTGGCTGGGTGATACTATGTGCGTGGAGACCCCGGTGAGTGGGAGTGTGAAGTTGAGCCTTGACTGTAGATCTTACGTGTTGGAGGTCACCGGTCGTTGTCTAGAGTTTGACCTTGTTGTCCTAGGCATGACCACGCTTGATGTCATCCTAGGGATGGACTGGTTGACCACTTATCGCGCCTTTATTGAATGCAATCGACGGAAGGTGACGATTTATACCCCAGCGGGAGATTGCTTTTGTTTTGTGGGAGACCGGGATGAGGGTTTGAGGCCTATGCCAGGTGTTGTACGGAACCAGGGCAACCTGAGTTTCCTTTTCTTAGCTCTCATGTTGGATGAGGATGTCAGAGTTCGCGGAGAGTTACCTCTGGTGATGTGCGGCTATCCTGAAGTCTTTCCTGATGATTTGTATGAATTGCCACCAAGCCGTGAGGTGGAGTTCTCTATTGATCTAGTTCCTGGAGCTGCTCCCATATCTGTACCGTCCTATCACTTTGCACCCGCTGAGTTGTGTGAACTCAAGGTGCAGTTATAGGAGTTGCTAGACATAGGGTTTATACGTCCGAGTACTTCGCCGTGGGGAGCTCCTTCTCTTTTTGCAAAGAAGAAGGATGGATCTTTGTGTCTGTGTATCGATTACAGAAAGCTGAATCAGGTGACAGTGAAGAATAGTTTTCCGATGCCGAGGATAGACGACTTGTTTGATCAGCTCCAGGTTTTGAGTTGCTTCTCGAAGATTGACTTGAGGTCGGGATATCCCCAGTTGAGGATTAGGGATGAGAACATAGCGAAGACCGCCTTCCGGACTCGCTATGGTCACTACGAGTTTTTGGTTATGCCGTTCGATCTGACGAACGCACCTGCTGCGTTCATGGGTCTGATGTACCGAAACTTCCATCCTTACTTGGACAGTTTTGTAGTAGTGTTCGTGGATGATATCCTAATATATTCATCCACCAGGGAGGCACACGAGGATCACCTGCGGATCGTACTACAGATCTTGAGAGAGCACCGCTTGTACGCGAAGTACGAGAAGTGCGAATTCTGGATGTCCAAGGTGAGATTTTTGGGACATGTGGTGTCGATAGATGGGGTAGCTGTGGATTCATTGAAGACTGAGGCTGTGACCGGTTGGGAGCGACTGGAGAGTGTCTTCGAGATACGTAGTTTTCTGGGTCTAGCTGACTACTATCGACGGTTCGTGAATGATTTTGTTAGGCTCGCTACACCGATGACGCGTCTGACGCGAAAGGGAGTTATATTTGCTTGGAGTGAGTTCTATGAGTCAACTTTCCAGGAACTAAAGACGAGGTTAACTAGTCCGCCAATGTTGATCATTCCAGAGTGAGGCATAGGATATACTGTATACTGTGATGCTTCACATGACGATCTCGGATGTGTTCTGATGCAGGAGAGTAAGGTTGTAGCCTACGGTTCTCAGCAGTTGAAGACGCACAAGCGAGACTATCCTACGCATGACTTGGAGTTGGCAGCCGTGGTCTTTGCCTTGAAGACATGGCATCACTATCTATATGGTGAGCATTTTTTGGTTTTCTCCGATTACAAGAGCTTAAAATACTTATTTTCGCAGAAGGACCTGAACTTGCACCAGCGGCGATGGATGGAGTTATTAGAGGACTACGACTTTGATTTGCAGTATCATCCTGGGAAGGCCAACATGGTGGCTGACGCGCTCAGTCGGAGGCCTCACGGGTCATTAGCTTCTTTGGCTATACGTGAGTGGGACATGCTTGCAAATGTTGGGGTGTTTGATTTGTGCCTAAGGGAGATTGAGATGGGTGCCACCTTATTTTCTGTAGTTACTCGACCAGCATTGATAGCATGTGTGCTAGAGCTCCAGTAGACGGATCAGGAGGCTCAGATGATACGAGACCGCGTTGCTAGTGGCGAGGAAACAGCAGGCTAGATTGTGGGTTCTGAACAGAGTCTGAGGTTGGCTGGGCGATTGTTTGTGCCAGAGTCATGCCGAGCTGATCTTTTACATGAGTATCATCATTCTCGTCTTGACGTGCATCCTGGAGGCAAAAAGATGTAGCATAACTTGCGTCGTCAGTTCTTTTGGATAGGGATGACGCGAGATGTGATCCAGTTTGTTTTCCGATGCCTCACCTGTCAGCAAGTAATGGCGGAGTACCAGAAATTGGCTGGGTTGCTATATTCGTTGCCCATATTAGAGTGGAAGTGGGAGCACGTCATAATGAACTTTCTGTCAGGACTTCCTCGGTCACCTAGGGGATACGACGCCGTGTGGGTTGTGATTGATAGGTTAACAAAGTCTGCACACTTTCTCCCCATCCGAGTGAGAGGTTGTCAGATTGCACAGAGTGCCAGTATCCATTGTTTCAGACTGAGACCCGCGCTTCACATCGCCTTTTTTACAGAGTCTTCAGAAGGCCTTGGGGATGAACTTGATGTTCAGTGTTGCTTTTCTCCCCAGACGGATGGTCAGTTTGAGAGGACTATACAGATTCTGGAGGATATGCTGAGATCTTGTGTTCTTGACTTCAGAGGTTCGTGGGAGGACCATCTACCATTAGCAGAGTTTGCATATAACAACAGCTATCAGTCCAGTATTGGGATGGCACCGTTTGAGGCTTTGTATGGCAGACCTTGCAGATCGTCCGTGTGTTGGACAGACGTGGGAGAGACCACAGTCTTGGGACCAGACATAGTACGAGAGACGACAGATAAGGTTACTCTGATACGCCAGGGATTATTGACAGCGCAGAGCTGCCAGAAGAGTTATGCAGATCAGAGGAGGTGACCTTTGGAGTTTGTTGTGGGGGACCACGTGTTTCTGAAGGTCTCGCCACGTAGAGGTTTGATGAGGTTTGGTCGTAGCATGAAGCTATCACCGCGCTTCATTGGACCATTTGAGATCCTTGATAGAGTTGGAGAGGTTGCTTACCATCTGGCTTTGCCACCTCAGTTACCATCCGTACATAACGTGTTCCACATTTCTATGCTTTGGATGTACGAGCCTGATCCATCACATGTGATAGATTGGGCTGAGCTGCAGGTTGAGGAGGATTCCACTTATGAGGAGCGTCCAGTGAAGATTCTCGACACAAAGGAGCAAGTGTTGCAGGACAGAACCATTGCTTATGTCAAGGTCTTATGGCTTCATCACAGGGTTAAAAAAGCTATATGGGAGTTGGAGTATGAGATGCGTGCTAGATATCCGGAGCTTTTTCCTTTGAAACCCTGTAGTGAATTTCGGGGGCGAAATTCCTTAAGGGGGGAGAGTAGTGAGACTCGGACCCGTCTCTTTTTGAGGCTTTTGTATATATGATGTATTTTGCATATATATGTCTGCAATGTATGATTTAATTGTTTTGATGCATGTTTATTGTAAATAAGCATGCGGAGTTGGTTCCCGGGGTTATTGGGTGTTGCCGAGCGATTTTCAAATTTTTTTAAAAAAAAAGATATTTTTGAGATATTTTGACTATAAATATCTTGTGTGAGATATTTTTATCAAAATATCTCCCCCTTCTCTCTCTAGCTTTAACCTCACCAAACGCTCTGCCTTCTCTCTAACGTCTCGGGGCCTGGGGCTTGGTTTTTGATAAATCAACTGCTGATCCATAATATCGGCATGGTGGTCTACGCATCCATCTAGCCAGAATTTGATTCCTGCGAAGCTCAATTTTTCTCGTGGATCGAGACGACGAGTTTTGAACTCACCGAGGTAAGATCCTACACTGCATAACTGTTACAGGGTACTACATGAAATCCTACGTGTTTCCACCATTTAAAAACGCATGAAATGTGATTTATGTTTAAACTAAATTTTTGGTTTAAAAACTATTTTTCAGCGTTCAGTTGAATGAAATCGAAAGAGGGATGTTTCTTTTGAGATTTTGTGATAGTCCTAGGCTAGGGGATGCTTGTGGATATCAAAAATAGGAGTTATGAGGTTTGATTTGAGATTCAGAAACAAAAACCGAAGCTCAAAAACATGATCCAGGCAGATTCAGTCGACTTGAGGGTGAGTCCAGTCGACTGGATCATCATATGGGAGGTTCAGTCGACTGGACTTGGGAGGTCAGTCGACTGAAAAGGCTTCTATTTTGTCCTTCTTCTTCCAGTGCATTTTTCAGTCGGCCGGAGGGTGAGTCCAGTCAACTGAATCTGGTTATTTTGGAAAATGAGGTGTTTTGGTTCAAGCTTTCCTCGTGTGATGTTTATCTGAGGTGTTTTATGAAATTTTTTGGCTTTAAAAGGCGTATTGGAGGTTTTCAAATGGATGGATTGAAAACGAAGTCTTGGGAAAACTTTTGAACGTATTTGTGAAAGTTTGGAGCTAACCTTCGGGGTTGAGTCTCAACTTCTAAAACATTTTAGGTGAAAATATATTTTTACATATGTTGTTTGATCTCCAAGGTTCATGGATGGGATCCCTTTTATATACACGTGTTGTATATCTGTTAGCGTGTTGGATTTTATAATGATATCCATAGATGAACTGAGATAATGAGTGTGTGGTGTAGAGTTGGGCTTCCATTTCTCCTTGATGAAAGTCCAAAAATGTGCGTAGAGTAGGTTTGCTACGGTCCATCGGGTTAATCCCCGTAAACGTGGTATTGGTTAACTTCGTCCATCGGTCATGGCAATTCGTAAAGAAGCGAGTCGTGATTTCGTTAACTTCGTCCATCGGTCATAGAAATTTGTAAAGAAGCAAGTTATCCCTTGAGTGGGTATGTTGTTGTGACATCATATAGAACTTGTCACTACCTAGCAGGCTTTAAGTGGTTCAGGACTAGGTTAATGGGCAGGAGTCTATAGTTCTTGCCTTTGTTTTGAGTTGACCGAGTCAGTACATAGGATTATATTTTCTGTGTCTCCTCGGCTGCGTGCCCGAGCCGAGAATGATGTGTTTTACTGCTTTTCCTTAACTATGGCATGATAACTGTAAGATTATATGCATTGTTTCAAGGATGGAAAACTAATGTATTTTTTAGAGAAAAACCTATTTTGGACTTGTGGTCGAGTTCGCTCCCACCATATTATTGCATGACCTGTATTACAGTTTACAGTCTATGTTTTATTGGGTTTTAACTCACGGTGTGGGATTTTTTGAAAAATATTTTCAGGTGATCGTGACGAGTTAACCTAGTGCAAAGGTGATGAAAGACTTGCTGTAGTTTTTTCTTTTTGAGACATGTACTTTTACATGTGACTCCAGTTGAGACTGGTTTTGTACGCCTTTTGGCGATATGTTTATTCATGTATGAGAATGCATTTCTACTGTTTTTTGAGAGTTGAACTTGGAAATCTTTTATCCAACTACTATATTTTGATTTCCAACTGTGAAAACCTATTTTATGTATAAATGGGTGTTTTGGTAGATTTTCGCATGACCCGAATGTTTGGGGCGTGAGAAAGAGTGTTATGACAAATGAGAGTTTGAGAATTTAAAGAAAAAAAAATGAAAAAAAAATTTGTAAAAGAAGATGATGCTAAACGAAAAAGTTGAAAATATTTATTTAAATTACTAAAAGAAACTTACCTATTCATATTTTATACAAAAAAGAAGAGAACAAAAGAGATGAAAATTAAATATAGCTTAAGAACCTTGCTATGATTTTTGGGTTTAATGAAATGAAAGAAAAAGAAAGAATATTAAAAGAAAATGAAGTTATATAAAGAAAAAAAAATTGGAGCTTTATAAGAAAAAATGTACTAATATTAAATGAAAAGAAATACTAATAAGAAAAAAACATTAAACTAACACTAAAACAAAAGGAAGAGAAAATAGAATATTATAAAGAAATTTAAAATTAATAATAAAAAGAAAATAAAATGCGAGGAAGAGAAATTACACTAATATAAAGAAAAGAAAAGAAAAATGGATAATGAGAGCTAGAAAAAAAATTGAGCTAAGAAAATGAGATGGAACATTAAATTAGTGTACAAGAAAAGAAAAGAAAATCAAATAAAGTACTAATAAAAAGAGATTAAACTTTCTAAAACGCAGAAAAGAAAATAAATGCTAAAACATTAAAAAGCTACATTGAATTAACTATTACAAGAAGATAAATGTTAGAAATATAAAGGAGAAAGAAATGAAAAGGAAATGAAAAACAAAAAAGAAATTGAACTAACACTAGAAAAAAATAAAAAGACAACGGAGTAAATAAAGAATAAATAACTCAGCAATTATTAGAAAATATGAATATAGTATTAACAAATATATTTAAATGAATGTTAATGCATTAATAATAACATTTAACAACATTATAAGTTGTAATTGCCAAAATTTATTAGCACTTGTTTAATGAATTAGTTAAAAAAATAATGTGCTTAGTGTGGATGTGTAGGTTAAGCAACAAATTAAATGATTCAACTAGACGAAGGAAAGTAAGTAGGAAGCAAGATTAACTATTCAAATTGAAGAAATGCTCAAATTGAAAATGAATTTAACCCGATTACTCCAAAAGAGAGAGAAAATTGAGTTAGAAGGATCGGGGATCCAAATGAGTTACCTTGATTGCCGGGAAATACTCAAGTCGGGGAATGTGCCTCAGTGGTCTAATTCTCGGGTGGTGATCCAAATAAGGAATCAATGTAGGTGTCGGTAGGTTAGGATCTAGATATTTCGACAGCATTTCGGCATCGGGGCTCATAATTGCTGGGCGACTCCGCAGAGCTTCTCTTTCAAAACCCCCCATTCATTTTCTGTCTTGAAAACGTATCTGGGGTACAGTATTTATAGAATTCTTCAACCAATGAGATGCTGCCACATTTTGAGACAAGTAAGGCCATTTGGACTTGGGGGTCGCCACGTTTTTGAAAGGTTCCACAAAGTTCTATGGCAGTCGCTACAATACAAGTTGGTGATCGCCAGGTTAGAGGTGGCGGTCGTCACTTTTGGCTAGGGTTTTCAAAAGGTTCTATTGGCGGTCGCTACTAAAAACATGGCGGTCGTCTTACTTAGACAGCAAGTTTTGATGGTTCGACAAAACTTCATTGATTTGAAGGTTTCGAGTTCAAATACTGAGCTTGGATCACTTTTCGAGGATCGAACTGAAGCACCATTCCACCTGTTTTCATCATCGAATTCACCTAAGATTAGGCGGGGTCAAATTGGAGTGTCTACAGTTGCCCCTCTTTGGTATAACTTGCATAGCCACGTGTGGAGCAAGTTATATCAAAGATCCAGAGACAACAACTATTTAACCCAGCCGTCAATTTTAGGTCACAAGTACACAAGCATGTGTATGATGTTGGTCGTACTCGTATTTTCATCGAGCTGCCTACGTACCCCTTCGCTATGGATCAGACCAAAATGTAGTTCACGGGGCAAGATGTAGAGATGCAATGATAAGAAAATATGATGCTGATGTTAATCACGATGGTGATGCAAATCCTAAAGATCGAGTTAGGATCTAAAGGGAACATGGATAGGTGAGTCAAAGACCGAGTTAAGACCTAAGAACTCAGGTGGGGGTAAAATGATTAAAAGGTTCGAGTTAAGTTCTAAGAAATTATCTTCTCTGAGAAAGCAATTGATCGGTCGAGTTAAGACCCCACAATTTTGGGATGAGAGTAAGATAAAAATAATTAAAAATCAAGTTACAGTTTAAAATTAGATTTATCGGGATGAACACCACGAATTAATAGGTCGAGTTAAGATCTAAAAATTCAGAACGAGGCGTGAGATAAAAAAATAACTAAAGACCAAGTTACGGTTTAAAATTAAATTTATCGGAAAGAGAGTCCGCGAGTTAATAAGTCAAGTTAAGATCTAAAAACATGAAACGGGGTGCGATATAAAACTAATTAAAATACAAGTTACGGCTTAAAATTAAATTTATCATAAAGAGAGACCACGAATTAATAGGTCGAATTAAGACTTAAAAATTCGGAACGAGGTGTGAGATAAAAAAATAATTAAAAGCCAAGTTACGGCTTAAAATTAAATTTATCGAAAAGAGATACTAGGAATTAATAGGTCGAGTTAAAATCTAAAAATTCTGAACGATGTGCGGGATAAAAAATAATTAAAAGCCAAGTTACGGCTTAAAATTAAATTTATCAAAAGGAAAAAATTCCTTAAAAAGATAGAGGTTTAAAGCACACAAGCCTATTTTTCAAATTATTTCTAAACGTACAAAATTTTCTCATAGTATTTTTGAGATTATTTTTAGAAAAATACACACGCAAATATAATTAAAGATTTTATGAAAATTATATTTGCTAAAACTTGTGAAGTTAAAACACGAAAGGGCGCTAATCATGTAAAATAAACACAAAGAAAATAGCAAAACCCCCAAACAACTCCTCTCAAACCCCAAAACATCATAATGGTCGACTGACCTGATGTGACTTTTGGTAACCTTACGGTCGCCATGCCCAAACCCCTCTGACACGGTGGCTGCCGGGTAAAAATCCTTCCAACATGGCGGTGGCCATGTGACGTTGGAAGAACATGTCGGTCGCTAAGATGGGACATGGCGACTACAACCACGAGACGCGCATAAGGCGCCTTGGTCGCGCAGATTTTGTTCATTCTCTCATACCACTCTCTCTCTAGCCCTTTTTCTCTACTGTCTCTCTCTCAAACTCTCCTAACCTTCCCTTAGCTTCTTAGCCTATGTGTTCTTTCTCCTTCACACGATGTTCACACTACTATTTGTGATCCCGTTTCACTTTATGGTGGGTCAGGGACATGACGATGACTTAGGGGCGAGACGAGGCCTTTCTGCCACTATGAGCTCCACCATGGGGACTCTAGAGGGTACGTCCACTAGCCTCCCCGCAGGTGGATTTACTTCCATACAGCCCACTGCTGCAATGGATGCCCTTGTACTCGAGGCAAGGCGTGCCACCCAGCGGGCTGCTGAGGAGGCACGTGTAGCTGCCGAGGCGCAGGCGGCTGCTGAGGCCGCGATGGCTGACTTTTTGGATCCTGATGCTAGAGAGAGCCATCTAGCACCTTTTGATCCGCACACCTTCGCTCCGGTTCCCCACCGCGTACATACGGGTGGGATGCAACGATACGATCCTCCTACCGATTCAGTAATCGCCGATGTTCTTCTACGGGAGTCCGACCGTCACATTTCTAATCAGCGTCCTTCGGTAAGTACTTTATCCTTATTGTTTTGAATACCAAAGCATGATATATCAAACGTAGACACATTCCTAGGATCCCTCATATGGTAATGAATGATGATTTATTTTGATGATGATGATGATTGATGATTATTTTGACGATAAATGATATATTTGTTGATTGGCATTTGAACTTAGTTTGAGTACCTATGCAATGAAGATTAAAACAGTAGAGACACATAAAATTTTTAAACAAATCATGAAATGGGGACACTTATTTTAGTGAAAAGCATAAATGGAGGAATTTTTTATCAAAAAGCAATTTTTTCAAAAATTTCTAAAAGATAGGGCAAATAATCTTTTGGGTTTAGAAAATTCAAGGGAATTTTTTTTATAGAAATATTCTAGAAAATTTTGGAGCAAAAAAAAAACATAGGAATTTTTAGAAAATCTTAGGAAAAGTTTTAGGAAAATTCGGGAAATTTTTTGAAAAATCATAGGAGAAAATTTTTAAAAAATTCTAAAAAATTTGAAAAATCCTAGAAAATTTGAAACACTTAGAAAAGGCAAATGAATCTTTTAGAAAATCCTAAAAAATTTGAAAAATCCTAGAAAATTTGAAAACTTTCAAAAATCCAAAGAATCTTTTAGAAAATTTTGGGAAAGTCCGAAAAATTTTGGAAGCATTGTTGTAGAAAATTTTAAAAATTTTAGAAAGATTTTTAAAAATTTGGAACAAATTTCTAGAAAATTAATCCTAAAGGCTTAGGGTAAAAGAGACAAAACACAAATATCAAAAGAAAAAGAATTTTTTTTTATAGGAAAAACATAAAAAGAAATGAGGGTAGATTTTTGTTTTTTGTTTCTGGGGGATGAAAATTAAATGGGTAACTTTTTCAAAAATTACTAAAAATTTAGGGTAGACTCTAGCAATCTAAAGGGTATTTTTCGAAAAATTAGAAAAAAAATATTAGGAGTCCAAAAAAAAATCTGAAAAAAATCCTCGAAAATTGGGGTAAATTAAGAAAAAATTTTCACATATTTTAGAAAAGTTTTCGAAATCTCTTAAAAAATTATAGATAAAGTTATTCAAAAAGTTTTAGAGAATTGGGGCAATTTTTTTTTTAAAGAAAATCCTAAGGATTTGAGAAAAGTTAAGAAAATCTTAGAAATTTTTAGAAAATCCTAAAACAATGAATGAGGAAAAGACGCGAAACTCAAAATGAGAGAGATTTTCTCTAGCGCACTAGTGCTTGTTGTTTCTAGTCTTTTACTAGAACGTGCAAAAATCAAAGAATCGTCACTTACACACGAACTTAGGGTTAAAAAGATTTTCCTGGCGCATAGAGCATAGGCTGCCTAGTTGTATAAGGCTTGAAAGAACCGAAGGGTTGCCACTTACGTACGAACCTTGGGTTAGGGTGCCTAATTTTCTAGGGATTGAAAGAACCGAAGAGTCGTCACTTATATACGAACCTAAGGTTAGAAAAAATCGAAGGGTCGTCACTTACACACGAACCTAGGGTTAAAAAGATTTGTTTGATTTATCAGGGCTTAGGAAGAACCGAAAGGTTGTCACTTACACACGAATCTAGGGTTAGAAAGAATCGAAGGGTCATCACTTACACATGAACAAAGAGTTAGGAAGATTTACCTGATTTATCAGGGCTTAGAAAGAACCGAAGAGTCGTCACTTACACACGAACCTAAGACTAGGAAGATTTGCCTAATTTATCAGGGCTTAGGAAGCACCGAAGGGTCGTCACTTACACACGAACCTAGCGTTAGAAAGAACCGAAAGGTCGACATTTACACACGAACCAAGGGCTAGGAAGATTTGCCTGATTTATCAAGGCTTGGAAAAAATCAAAGTGTCGTCACTTACACACGAGCCTAGGGTTAAAAAGAACCGAAGGATCGTCACTTACACACAAACCAAGGGCCAGGAAGATTTGCCTGATTTATCAGGGCTTAGGAAGAACCGAAGGACTGCCACTTACACACGAACCTAGGGTGGGGGTGGCTAGTTTTCTAGGGCTTGAAAGCACCGAAGGATTGCTACTTACAGACGAACCTAGGGTTTTTGGTGTTTTTAGTTATCTGCTGTATACTTTGTGTCGAATCTGTTCTTTATACATCTTCTATTTGTCTTCTCCTTTCAGGCTGGTCACAATGTTTGTAATTTTGGCGGTTCGGGCTCTAGAGAGGTATTGGAGTGGTATGATGCTGCCATGCTCCGAGCCGGGCTTACATTGACGCCTCTGATTTTGCTCGCTTCATACTCTTATTGGGTAGGACGAGCAATGACCGGGTATAGTTGATAGCCTTCGCGGAGCGATGGTAGGATACCACCAATACCTTCTACTTTATCACTTTTGAGGCTACCTTGATGCCTCTCGATTTTGCTCTCATTACCGGCATCAGAGTCGGTGGTGCCCCGATTCCATTCGACACCACCATTGCTCATTCTACTATAGCGCTGATATACTTTCTTGGAGCCATTCCTGCGCAGATGGATAGTGACTGGGTCCGGTATACATGGTTTTTGAGCGATTCAGACATTTCCACTGCCCCGAGCCCCACTATTTTGAGTTGGTCGCTCGGGTATTCTTGATGTACATGTTTGGTACCTTTTTGTTTTCAAACAAGGAGAATACCGTACGTTTGCATTACCTCGGCGCCCTGGCTCGTCTTGACCGGGTTGCTTCATTCGACTGGAGACGAGCTGCTCTCGCCACCCTTTACAGCTTCATGAGTACTCTTACTCGGTTTCCCTAGGAGCTCAGCATCGGGGGATACTGGAGGGTATGAGAGGTATGATTTGGTTTCTGCCCATTTTCCTATTCAATTATGTTCTTTATTATCCATCATCTGCTTGCTGACATATTCCCCTTACAGCTTTGGATATATGAGTTCCCTGGGGTTCATGTCCTGGCGAACTCCTCGGCAGATCCTCTGGTCATTCCCCGTGCAGCCCGGTGGTCCCGTGGACTGAAGGGGAAGAAGGCTGGGGAAAAGGCCATAGATCGCTTCCAGGTTTCACTAGACCGGCTGACCCCTGACCAGGTATCATTTTACTGTGTTCTATTCACTGTTGTTTACTTGTTCAGTGTACTGTACTATTTATGTTCATACTGATCACTGCACACTGATTATCATACCGTACCGTATCCACTGATTACTATTTTCTGCACTGTACTTGTATCTTGCATTGCTACAGGTCCACTGGGATGTCTAGAGGGGAGTAGAGAATCGAGCTGACGCAGACCTGATGCGTAGCCGTGGCATTGCTGTGAGGCGTATTTTGCTGGAGGGTCAATTTGGACGGGAGTATTATCTTGTTGAGCAGGTTGTTCGCTGCTTCCTCCTGTTCGCATGCGCCGAACCGAGCTTCTAGGCTGGGTCAACTTGATGCTGGAGACAGTGCGGACCCTAGTTTTGGAGCTACTAGTGCCGAAGGGGGTTTATACTGCCTGGGCTTGGGCCCATTTACTAGGCCCGTTAGGTCCTGGCCCAGCTGCCCCTTGTGGCAGGAGGAGGGGATGAGCACCAGAGGATGCTGACGCCGGTGCTGCGGGAGCTACTACTGGTGATGCTGCTGTGGGGTGTGGGGACCGGAGATTCCATGGGATGGCCAAATCGTAGCGTATGGCTTCCCCTTTCCTCAACCAGTCCCTGTTCCACCAGTGCCGGAGTTCAGGGTTGACATTGGCCAGGTTAGTTTCTTACCTTTCCTTCAGTCACTTGTTTATCTTCATCAGTCTAGTTCTCCTGAACTGTCCTCTCTTGTAGGTCGATCAGGCTTAGTTAGACCGTACGATACTGATGGTCACCGGCTTGAGTGTATTGGTCCGGCAGATGGATGCCTCGATGCGAGCAGCCAGCATTGCTTTTACACCAGTAGCCGTTGTGAGTAGCTAGCATGCTCATTTTAGTTTTTTTTTGCATTTTTCTGTCTTTACTTTGTTCTGAGTCTTATTTTTCTCTTAACAGCCTCCAGTTCTTGCTACCGGTATAGTGCCGCCATAGGCTCCGCTTAGGTTTCCAGCTCCAGCCCCAGCCCCGATTCGAGGTCATGGTTCTCAGGTATCTTCTCGGGCTCGTTCCAAAGGGTCAGTCTCACCTGCTCAGAGCCGGTCAGGAGTTATCTCTTCCTCTGGTAGTGATGATGGTGATGACTTTGACAAACTCTTTGAGGATGACAGCTCGGAGGAGGCCGACTACCCTTCCTCCCGCCGAGTCCACTCGAGGCACACTTGAGAGATAGGGTCCCCCCTTTCTTAGTTTTATTTGTCTTCTACTACATTTGTTTTGATGGGCCGGCGTGCCCTAGTTTGACACATTTGTGGTCCTACGTGCCCTTGTTTACTATCTTATTGGGCCTGAGTGCCCCAGTTCTTACTCTGATTCATATTTTTACTTTCTGATGCATTTTTGGGTCTTCCTGCCATTCATTACTTCTCATGCTCGTCTTGTTTGCCTAACTTTCCTTTATTTTCCGCTCAAGCTATCTTGGATGCAAGAGTCAAATGCCGAAATTTATACGGATCATACAAACTTTAAACTGACATACATCTGCCATGTTCAAACATGGCGGTTGCCACTTTCAAGGAGACTGACATGGCGGTTGCTATTTTTAATCTGGCGGTCGCCTGGTCAAAAGGCTGATGTCGTTGTACTATGTTTTTCAGAGTTGGCGGTTGCCTACTCTAAGGTGGCGGTCGCCACGTTGATTGTACTTTTGGCTAAAATTTTAATTTTTTGCCCATTTCAGCCTTATAAATCAGCCCTGGGGGCCCCATTTGTTGTTACTCCAACTCAGATGGCTTCTCCTCTTTCTTTATAGATTGAAGCATTCTCCCATATCGAGCGTTTAAACTTTGCCCCTTCCGGCCTTAATGCCCTTTTCTCATTGAGGACCATAAAGATTGACAGACCTTTACTGGCAGCTGCCGCACAACTGTGGGATCAGCAGTCTCACGTCTTTTGATTTGGCCTTGAAGAACTCTGCCCCACTGTGGAGGAGTTTGCCGCCATTTTGGACTTTGCCCCACGAGGCTCCATTACTGTTCCCATTTTCTTTCTCTCGACTCGACAATAGGTGATACATTTTTGTGGTTTATCTAGGATGGAGGCCTCTCTTCTGATACATGCTGACTGCCATGACATACCTTGGATCATTGATAGATTCCGTCCCATCGGTGACCTTAGTGACCATGATTTGCCGCTGCGGCGATGCTATGCACTTTCCTTCTGTCTTCTTGCCCGGTATCTTTTTGTCCCTCCTGACGGGTGAGTTAGTTGCGTCCTGGTTTACGTTGCTGGTTAGATGTGGATGGGGAGAGATTTCGTGCCACTTGTTTTAGCCGAGACACAGCTGGGCTTGGACGCTATTCATCGTGGTGAGACCACCACCTTTGCTGGCAGCCCTTTACTTCTTCACGTAAGCTAAATATTTTTACTCTTCACCAAACTCTCCGTCAGCCTACAAAGCTTTTATCTTACTATTCTAACTTTTGCTGTAGATTTGGTTGATGGAGAAGGTGAATCTTGTACAGAAATCACCTATCGACAGGCACAGTACTGCAGCTTTCCTTTACCGCCCCTGCTGTCAAATATGCGACACTAAGGCAGCCTGGCGACAGTATCTCTCATCCCTAACTGGCCCTCATATCACTTGGCAGTGCCCCTGGTGGTGGATTCTTGCCATGAAATTGACAACTATGGTTCACCTTGGCGTCTTACTAATTGATCTTCGTCAGACTACCTTATATTATCCACATAGGATCATACGACAGTTTGGGCGAAGCCAGATTATTTTTCCCAGTATTCGAGGCCATTAGTTTTCTTCTGCACTGCGGGCTCCATTTCTAGCACAGTATCAAGATGGCTGGCCTTATCGTTCACGTATAGAGATGCAGGAGCTACAATATTCTGAGCTTTTTGCTGAATACAAGACATGACTGATGCAGGATTGGGAGAAGAAGGACAAGAAAGAAGGGAAACCAGCGGCGAAAAGGAGAAAGACTTGAGAATTTCTACTTTGCTTGGAAAAATTTCACAGCTTTCTTTTTAGTTTGTAGAGTTTGGGACTTACGTTCCATTCCTTTCAAAAAACTTTGTAATTCTGAATCGAAGTAACGAAAACTCCCACCTTATGTTCGAGATTGTTGAAATTTATCCAAAGTTTTTTTAGTTCAATTAAATGACTGTATTATCAAAATTCATAAATTAATTTGCATTGGTCTTTAAGGACGGTTAAAAAATAAAGAAGGTGGCTGAACTTCTTAAAAGAATCTGCCTACGTATCTAAAAAAGTGGAAACAAGCCATAACATAGTTCGGGCTTGGTTTTCACTAGGGTATTGACGCGCTCGTTTTTGTGATGCCCTAAATTTTGCCAAAGTGTCGCTCTTTTGGATTTTCGACCATGTAGGCTACTCTAACTTTTGCCTAAGTAGCCTTTTTAGCTTTCAACTCAAAGAGCTTTTATTTTCTCTTTATTTTTACCTCAAGGATAGTACTTTTTGAGCTGGTCGAGGTTAACTGGATTGGAGAACACACTGCCATCCAAATCCATGATGATGACTGCACCACCGGTCATGATGGTCTTGATGAGAAACGGTCCGGACCTGTTCGGTTTGAACTTGCCTCTAGGGTCAAGGATAGGAGCTCTGATTTCCTTAAGAACCAGATCTCCCTCACTGAGATCCCGAGTCTTAACTTTTTTATTAAATGATCGAGCTATCCTTCTTTGATAGCCTTGTACATGAAACAGTGCCAGTAGTCTTCTTTCATCAAACAAGAGCAACTCTTCCATTCGGTTCCTCTGCCATTCTGCTTCTGAAATACTGGCCACGGCCACTACTCCTAGTGAAGGGATTTCCACTTTGATAGGAAATACAGCTTCCATCCCATATACTAAAGAGTATGGCGTAGCTCATGTTGAAGTTCTGATTGACGTCTTGTATCCCCAAAGCACAAATGGTAGATGTTCCGGCCAATCCTTATACGAGTTGATCATCTTTTGCAGAATTTTCTAGATATTCTTGTTTGCTGCCTCAACTACTCCATTGGTCTGAGGCCGATAAGTTAAGGACTTGTGGGCTACTATCCGGGATTCCTCAAAAACATCCAAGACCTCCCTTCGAAAATGTGAACCATTATCTGAGATGACCTTATGTGGCACTCCGTACCGACAGATGATATTTTGCTTGATAAACTTAGCAACATGGGCGGCCTTCAATACCGAGTAGGAGGCTGCTTCCACCCACTTGGTAAAGTAGCCAATGGCCACTAGAATGAACTCGTGTCCATTAGATGCCTTCGGTGTTACTCTACCGATCACATCGATGCCCCAAACCGAGAACGGCCATGGTGACGTGAGGTTATACAGCTGAGACGGAGGAACGTGAATCTGGCACTTGTGGAACCTTCGCACGAACTGTATACAGTCCGTCTCCATCGTCATCTAAAAATATCTCTATCGTAGGATCTTTTTGGCAAACATGTTTCCACTCATGTGCGGCCCACAGACTCCCGAGTGTATCTCTTTCATCAACTCTTCTCCTTTTTCAATGTTGACACACAACTTGTTGACCCCTGAATGCCCTCGTTTGTGCAGTCTCCCACCGCAAATGACAAACTGTACGGATAATTTTTTTATCTCCCATTTGTCCTTTTTGCTAGTAAACTTTGGGTATTCTCCTTTCTCTACGAAATTCTGAATATCAGAGTACCGTGAAAGGTCGTTAATGCTTTCTTCGATTGTGGCTGTTAACTCATATGTCGGCTTTCTTTTCTGTTCAATTATCAAAGGCCTCATTCGAACCCCGGGAGGTATGTCAATCATGGATACTAGGGTGGCCAGTGCATCAGTGAACTTGTTCTGCAGTCTCGAAACATGGGTAAAGATCACTGATTCAAAGCACGGTATCCACTTCTTTAATTCTTGATGATAGAGACTCAAGGTTAAGTTCCTGACCATCCATTCTCCTCTTGCTTGTGAAACCACTAGTGCCAAATCTCTGATGACTTCCAGTTTCCTTTCCCCTACTTCTAATTATGCCTCCAATCCAACTAAACATGCTTCATACTCAGCCTGATTGTCAGTGACTTCGAAGTTGAGCTTTAGAGACAACGGAACGTGTGATTCGTCAGGAGTGACAAGCAAGACTCCTATTCCACAGCCGTATTGATTGGATGCACCATCAAAATATAGAGTCCACTTGTCATCCCCGACTTTCATCAATTGTTCATTAGGAAACTAGAACTCTGTGTCTTCATCTCCTTCGAATGGTTGATCGGCTAGAAATTCTGCCACTGCCCTACCCTTGACAGACTTTCGAGTGACGCAATGGATATCAAATTCAGACAATCACAGCAACCATCGGGCTATCATTTCAAATAGATACCTCAACGGGTCCATCCGGGAGATAATATTCACTATGAAAGACAACATGTAGTGCCTCAGTTTTCGAGAAGCCCAAACCAAAGCCCAACAGGTCTTCTCCAGTGGTGTGTATTGTATTTCTGATCCTGTCATCTTCTTGCTTAGGTAGTAGACGGCCTTTTTGATTCTGGTTTCTTCCTCTTGTGCCAGCATACATCCCATAGCCAAGTCTTTCACTGATAGATAGAGAATCAGTGGCCTATTAGGTTCGGGAGAAGCTAGAACATGTGGATTTTGCAGATACTATCGTACAGCATCAAAGGTGTCTTTACATTTCTGATCCCATTTGAACTCGACTCCTTTCTTCAGTAGACGAAAGAGCGGCTCATGGGTTGTTATCAGTTTTGCGATGAATCGGATGATGAACTGTATTTTACCCAAAAAGCTCATGACATCTCGCTCAGTCCACGGAGGAGCCATTTCTAAGATTGCCTTAATCTTTGAAGGATTCACTTCGATACCCCGTCGAATGATCACAAATCCAAGCATTTTTTCTGTAGTAATCCCGAAGGCATACTTTTGTGGGTTGAGCAGCATCTTATATTTTTGAATCCTTTCGAAGAACTTTCACAGCGGTATGATGTGACCATCCCAATCCTTTGACTTGACTATCATATCGTCCACGTACACCCCGACCTCCTTATGTATCATGTCATGCAGTAAAGTAGTGGTAACCCTCTGATAGGTTGCCCCTGTATTCTTTAAACCAAATGACATTACACGATAACAATAGGTGCCCCATAGTGTAGTGAAGGTCGTCTTTTTTCTGTCCTCATGATTCATCAGAATCGGGTTGTATCCGAAAAAGCTAACCACGAATGAAAATAGGGCATGCCCCGTTGTACTATCTACAAAGAAATCAATGTGTGGCAGTAAAAAATCATCTTTCGAACTAGCTTTGTTAAGATCCCAAAAATCCACGCAGACTCAGATACGACCGTCCTTCTTCAATACTAGGACAATGTTGGCTACCCATTTCGGATACTCGGTTACCATCAGGAATCTAACATTAATCTATTTAGCAACTTCTTCTTTGATCTTCAGAGCCCATTCTGGCCAGATCCATCTTAATTTTTGTTTGACCAGTTTAGCATCAGGGTATAGAGGGATATAGTCTTAGACAATGTCGGGATCAATTCTGACCATATCCTTGTAAGACCATGCAAACACATCCTAGAATTCATTTAATAAAGTTATTAATTGTTCTTATTCAACTAAGGATAAAGAAGAACTAATTTGATCATTTTGTGGGTTAATTTCATTACTCACATTTATTGACAAAGTTTCTTCAATTATTGGTTGAGCACGCATTTCTTCTTCTCTTTTTATTAAAATTTTTATTTCTTCGGGAATATCCCCGTCGAATTCAAAATTGTCGAAAAGTGTATGAAATAGATCAAATAAAGCAGGGTAACCGAAAATTTGTTCATTTCATTAAAGGTAGAGGGAATTACAAACTCGACAGCATAAACAGGGGGAGGTGCACATACAGACGTGCCCTCAACCACAGACTCTGACTCAAACTTGGACTAAAACCAGACAATGTGTACATCAGAAGACTCAATGGTCTAATTCTTCACCTCTTTTGCAGCTGCATCAACAATGAGCTTGGTGCAATCGACAGGTGCGCTGAAGCCTATCATTAAGCAGTCTCGATCAGTCACCTGCAACTGAGCCATCTTCTCATTAAGCAGCATCCCTACGTCAGTATCATTGATCTTGTCGGCCCAATCTTCCTATAGAAACTTCTCATCTTTCTCTTCTCCTCTCATTGTATTTTCCTCTTCTGAATCAGACAACTGGGGGCCGAAAAAGATCTCCAACCCTGAAAGCTTTTGATTGGTTTCTTCGTCAATCCATGGCTCTGAAAAGTCACAATACGGGAAATCCTCCCCTTCCTTGACGAAGTGCTCATTGAGCGTCCCAGAATAATTGGCCTTTCCACCCCTTCTAGGCCCTTCCAAATCTTCTTTCATTGGTTTATACCCAAGACCAAAATGGTGCGAAGTCGGCAATACCTGAATGGGTTCTGGGATTCCTTGCTGCCTAGGCCCTAATCCCATACCAGGAAGAATGACATTTTTCTCATCATTGTTATAGCTCGCGGGTTGATGTACATTTCCTCCTTAGTCATCAGCATCTGAACAGCCTGTGCTTTGTCAAATAGAAAACCACTGAGTAATACATCATCTTCACTATGCTGAACTTGCAACAAAGTTGTGCCCTCGCCTCCTCTCGGGGGATGATTGCTGTCTGCTCCGTAAATAGTCAGAACTGTCCCATTTCTCATCAGTTTTGATTTCTAATGGAGAGTCGATGGTATAGATTGGACATTTGGATCAAGCAACCAAGTTCTACTAAAAAACAAGTTAAAAGACGCTGGTACATCTAGTACATGGAACTCCACCGACGTTTCTAAAGGTCCTACTGATATTGCAAATGACACAAATCCCAGTACGTCCCTCCTTGTGTTGTCATAAGCCCGGATCCCTTGATTACTCGGTATGAAGTGCTCCGTATTTAGTCCTAAACTGGGTGCTGTTCTGAGTGGACACACATTTAATGCAGACCCGTTGTCGATAAGAGTCATAGGGACCCATTTGTCCAGGCACTTAACGTGATGTGTAATAGTTTGTTGTGATTCTTTCCTTCGGCTGGTAGATCTTTATTGGAAAAAGAAATGACTTTTGATTCAACTGCAGACAGAATAAGTCCAATCATTTGCTCCGTGGTGGCCTCTATCCGAACGCTGACCTTATTCAAAACCTTTATCACAACTTGTCTGTGTTTATGGGAGGCCATCAGTCGCCCCCAAATGCTAATGTTAACTTGCGTCTTCTTTAACTATTTCAGCACCGTTTCATCTTTTTCTTCTTGTTCTTTTTCTTTCCCTTTTCCACTTGGTTTGCCCCTTTTCTAGCTGGGCTAGATTAAAATGTCACCAGCTTCTGATTAGATGTTATATCCCCTCATCAAGATCCCATAATCCTGTTACCGTGTCATTGGTCTGTCGCATCTCATTCACAGGCGAAGGGTTTTAGAATGCCCATAAATTGCCTAAATCCATGATTGCCATTCTTTCTCTTCTCTCCTCGTCGTCTTCGATGGCCCATGTATTATAAATTTTTTTCCATATATTTTCTTCGATAAAGTCCACTTGCTATTCCCGATTGGCCTAAAAATTAGTCCACTCGGTCCCATCTAATTTTAGCACGATCCTTACCAACCAGTAGGATTGCATTTCATCCACATATACCTCTTCCTCAAAAAGATGGGAAAGGGTAATGCCGTTGAGCACGTGGCCAAACCCGTATGGTCGGGCCGGGTAATCCAAAGGCCAATCATTTTCCTTGTTATGCACTTCTTCATCCTGTTGGATAACTGGGAATGCTGTCTGATACCACCCCCTGGCACCATCTTCCCATTCTTCCTTCTTGTCCCGGCTACCTCTAACCACGATAAATAAGCAAGCTGTCGGATCCTCAGTTACTGCAACAAGAGGGCGCGGCAGATGCGCCGAACAGATGTGTTGACTCGGGCCTCTGATTCTCCCAGAGACATGTAATTTACCCCAGCCTGCCTGACATGATTTGGTAAGGGGTTAGCCGTAACATTCAATTTTGGATAAACGAATGGTGCCAGAATCACCTTGTTGTCTATGAGATTCTGGATCTCATGTCGGAGCCTAAAGCACATATCGGTTAGGTGTCCGTGGCCTTGGTGGAAGGCGCAGTATTGAGAGATATTAAACCTTGGCGGTGGGGGATCAGGAATGGGCATGGGGTCCAATGGTTTGATAAGCCCCTTCTCAACGAGTCGACTCAGGGCAGTGGATAATGAGATGTTGAGGGGAGTGAAGACCCACCTTGGCCTTTGTTGCTTTTAGCCATTGTCTGACTGTTGGGTAGTGTTGGATTGCTGGGCGGAAGAAGATGGGTTCAGCATGTTTACCTCGTTTAAACGAGACACAAAGTTTGTGGAAGCATAATGGTTTTGGTTATTTGCGGGGAAGGTCCTCCTGGGTTTCTAGCTCGGTTCAGCCTTCTCAATATCCCTATACTGAATTGCATCTTCAATCTGAATCCCAGCATCAAACAACTGCTCGAATGTAGAGAGCGACTACGTGATCAAATAGCATTTCAGGAGAGCTTGCAGAATCTTCACTACTACCCTCACTTGCTCTTTCTCAGATGGTCGGTTTGTCATCTTGGCGGCCTTACCCCTCCAACAGGTCAGGAAGTCAGCAAAAGACTCTCGGTTCTCCTATCGAGTCGTCTCGAGCTCTCGGGTAGTAACGTTTAGTTAGACATTGTAACTATACTGATTGACAAAAACCGTAGCTATGTCTTCTCAAGTTCTGGTCTTTGCTACATCGAGGGAGAGGAACCATTTCTGGGCTGCCCTAGAGAGAGATCGATGAAAGAGCTGAGCCTTCAATTGGACATCAATTCCTATTGCCGACAGGGTACCAACATACATTCAGAGATGAATTCTGAGATCTCCAATTTTGTCAAATTTTTCTATGTCGGGCATCTTAAACTTATTCGGGAGCATAACGACTGAGAATAAACATAGTCCTCCCACATCTAGCATATATTCCTTGATCTCTTTGGCTTTTCTAAGGACCTTCTCCATCCGGCCGATCTTTTCAACCAATGCAGAATCTCCGGATTGAGCTGTGTTTTTTTTCTCGACTATCACCTAACAAGGGACCTGTGCTGGTGGTGGAACAACTTCCAGTCCATCGGGGACCTGGTTATCATTCCAAAAGTTTTCCCTATTATGGTTTGGATCAACATGTTGTTCGTTCAGTACTGGTAAACGGGCCTCTATAGCCTGAATATGTGCTTGGCATTGATTTTGAGCCTGAGTTTGCTGCTCCACAGCCCTCTGTATTTCAGCAATAGGTCTCATTAAAGCTGTCAAGTTTATCTCTTTTTTTCCCATTTTAGCTGACTATTTAGATACCCTACAAACTCTGCTTGATCCTGACCTTACCTAAACGTGTGGTAAACTCACAGAGAAAACCTAGATTCTAAAAGCAGTACAACCAGTATCAGACACCTCCCGGGTAAACATTTTGAAAATAGATAGCAAATATCTCAGATACCCAAAATAGCAAATCGTGAGCAGATAAAAACGGAGACTAAAACAATCCCCTGTTGGGCTCATGCTGGCAACATAATAGCAAGGTGACCCAAAAACCAGAGTAATGGCTAAGGAGGGGGGTCGAATAGATTCCTGAAGGAAAGTTTACTAAAAATGGGGAAGCGAATAGCACTGCGGTAAGGAAACAATTTTAACATTCAAGTGGTTGGTTTAATCTAGGATTCTAACAAAAAACGGGCAGCATAATGGTAAAAAAAGGACTAACTCTCATGGGTATGTCAAGAGTCTTGAAAGAAACGAGCCTAAACAAAGGCGAAGAAAACCAACAACCTGGGAAGAGCCCAAAGGAGAGAGAAACTACCTTAGAGGCCTTAAAATGAGACATGGGCAAGACCCCAAGAAGAAGAGTACGGTGTGAAAATCGAACATGGTGAGGAACAAGGCCAAGGTAAAAATTCAAAAGAAAAGCTAACCTAATCAACAAGGGATAAAATAAAAATTCGAGCCGAACCCGAGAAAGGAACTAACCTAATCCGGATGAATAATCCAAACAATACGCAAGTAAAACATACAATAAAGAAAATACATAATCCTAACAGGGTCAATAACACCTAAATGAGTGTTCTAAGTCCCTTATATGCAAAAGGCTAGTTTTGATCAATCGAACATGGAACTTTTTGAAAAGAGCCAGGTATATACCTCACATACCTAGAGTAGTGCAGGACGCGGTCAAACAGTACACCCGAACTCTATTACTGCACCTATGAAAGTGTACAGTCAGTAAGGCTTGCCCGTCTTCCAAATAATTTTTGAAACGGATAAACGATCGGGGCATCGGGTCGACCAGGCACAGGGGGTTTGAAGAACAATGAATATGCGTGCAAAAATACCAATGAAAATATTTATTAAGAACCAATGATGCTTTCAAGTATAGCCCTCTTATTTGATTTTGGAAACCAGTCCCAGCGGAGTCGCCAGAAAATACTGTGGCATTAGAATTTAAGAATTTTTGGAAAATGGTCAAAAATAAGGGAATTCAAATATGTTTAGAAAATATTTTAACACCTTGAAAGCCAAATTTTAAAATTTTCTTTTGTTAAAATAGAGTCGCCACTTAGTTTTTGAGAAAAAACTAAAAAAAATAAAAATAGCTACAGATCTTGAAAACGTTAACCAAAGAAAAAGAGGGCTCGGGGGCTAAGGTACGAATCGGAGAACGTGTCAGGCATCCTATTCGCTCAACCATAAGGTTGGCCTCTACTAATTATCGTTGATTTTTTAATAAAATTTCTCAAATGCATGTAAATAAAGAAAAATATAGGTAAATAAGAAACATCCAAAATCAAATATAAAAAATGCATAGCATACGTATATATAATGCCAAATAAAGCGAATATAAAAATGAAAATCCTAAATTCTACGGCATGCAATTTTTAACTAAATGATACATAGAACGCTCTCACATGCAATTTTATCAAAACAATCTAAACTAGAATGATTCACACAAAAGAACAGAAACATACTAGAAAATGCCAAAATTGCTTAAACATGATTTGCAAACAAAAAATACACTAAACTAAACAAAATATTAAAGAAAGTAACTAAAATATACACATTGTCAAAATAAGCGGAATTAACATTAACATGATGAAAAGATATTAAAAACAAATGATACACGTAAATTTTATGTATAAAAGAAAGTTTACTAACAAAGAAAACAAAAATAAGAGTGTTATAATAAAATAGAGTTCGAGAATTTAAAGAAAAAAGAAAATGAAGAAGAACTTCGTAAAAGAAAATAATGCTAAATGAAAAGGTTGAAAATATTTATTTAAATTATTAAAAGAAAACCTACCTACTCATATTATATATAAAAAAGAAGAGAACAAAAGAGAAGAAAATTAAATATAGCTTAAGAACGTTCTTATAATTTTTGGGTTTAATGAAATGAAAGAAAAAAAAATTATTAAAAGAAATTAAAGTTATAAAAAGAAAAAAAAATTAGAGCTTTATAAGAAAAAATGTGCTAATATTAAATGAAAAGAAATATGAATAAAGAACAAAAAAATTAAACTAACACTAAAAGATAAGGAAGAGAAAATAGAATATTATAAATAAATTTAAAACTAATAATGAAAAGAAAATAAAATGCTAGGAAGAGAAATTACACTAATATAAAAAAAAGAAAAGAAAAGAAAAATGGACAATGAGAGCTAGAAAAAAAAATATTGAGCTAAGAAGAAAATGAGATGGTGCATTAAATTTGTGTACAAGAAACGAAAAAAAAATGAAATAAAGTGCTAGTAAAAAGAGATTAAACTATCTAAAAAGTAGAAAAGAAAATAAATATTAGAATATTAAAAAGTTGCATTGAATTAACTATTACAAGAAGATAAATATTAATAATATAAAGGAGAAAGAAAAGGAAAGAAAATACTAAAAAGAAATTAAACTAACATTAGAAAAAAATAAAAAGACAACAAAGAAAATAAAAAATAAATAACTAAGCAATTATTAGAAAATGTGAATATAGTATTAACAACTATATTCACATGAATGTTAGTGCATCGATAATAACAATTAACAACATTGTAAGTTGTAATTGTCAAAATATATTAGCACTTATTTAATGAATTAATTAAAGAAAGAGATAATGTGCTTAGTGTGGATATGTAGGCTAAGCAATTAATTGAAAATATTAAATTAGATGAAAGAAAATAAGTAAGAGCAAGGTTAACTATTTAAATAGAAGAAATACACAAATTGAAAATGAATTTAACCCAATCACTCCAAAAGAGAGAGAAAGATCGGGGAACCAAACGAGGTACCATGATTGTCGGGGAATCCTCAAGTCGGGGAATGTGCCTCAGTGGTCTATTACTTGGGTGGTGATCCAAATAAGGCTTTATTGTAGGTGTCGGTAGGTTAGGATCTCGATATTTCGGCAGGGTTTCGGCGTCGGGGCTTAGAATTGCTCGGCGACTCGGCACAGCTTCTCTTTCAAAACCTCCCACTCATTTTCTGTCCTGAAAATGTACTAGGGGTTACGGTATTTATAGAATTTTTCAACCAATGAGATGTTGTCACGTTTTGGGACACGCCAGGCTATTTAGAGTTGGCAGTCGCTATGTTTTTGAAAGGTTCTACAAAGTTCTATGGCGGTTGCTACAATACAAGTTGGCAGTCGCAAGGTTAAGGGTGGCGGTCGCCACTTTTAGCTAGGGTTTTCAAGAGTCTCTATTGGCGGTCGCCACAATGAACAAGGCGGTCACCTTACTTGGACTGTAAGTTTCAATGGTTCGACAAAATTTTATTTGTTTAAAAGTTTCGGGTTCAAATACCGAGCATATATCACTTTTCAAGGATCAAACTGAAGCATCATTCCACATGTTTTCATCATCAGATTCACTTAAGATTAGGCGGAGTCAAATTTGGGTGTTTACGACCACCTCTCCCTAGGACCACCGGTCCTGATCCTCCTTCTATTCCTCTGGTTTCTCATCCTGCTTCTGTTGCATCTTCATCCACTCCTTCTGTTGGTCCTCCTTCTACTGAATTCACTAAGCTTGTCTCCCTTGTTAAGGGATTGACTACATCTATGGCATCTTTCCAAGCCAAGGTTGACTAGGACATCTTTGACATCAACTGCTCCATATCCTCCTTTTTGATGAAGTTAAACACCTTGACCAAACCAACCGTGCTTTAAGAAGAGATGTTAAAAATAATACTTATGCAAAGTGACCATCGTGCAAAGCAATGGATGACGGCATGGTCTCCATTGTTAATTGCAACAATACCTTCCTTTAGCAAGTGGGAAAGGAGTACAATGAAGGTGTAGTTATTGTTGTTCAGAACAATTCAAGAAAAGTAGAAGAACATCTGCAGTGGATCAAGAAGGCATGAGCTAAGCAATTCAAGCCCAATGAGAGCAAAAGCAGCTCGGTAGAGGCGCGAGGCAGATCTTGCTTTGGCAGCTACTTTTGAAGCAATGGCAACTGCTGAGAAGAAAGACGAACGAGTTCATTCCTCCAAAGAGAAAGCATCTGAGTGAAGGTAGAAGCAAGAAGAAAAGAAAAAGTACAACAAATTCATGATGATAAGTGATGCGACACCTTGATGATTCCAAAATGGGAGAAGAAAGAAAAACATTTGGAAGCTTTTGTGTTTTGCTGTGAAGGAAAAGATGTAATCATAACATTTCTTTTGGTTTTGTATGTTTGTGGATGAAAACATTAAATCTCTGTTTATTATTATTATTTGTCTTGATACACTTTTGTAATGCTTTTGAATATCTATCTTTCATGTATGGAAAATTTCAAATTTCTATTAATTCGTATGTGGTTGTTTTGAAATTTCGATTAAGTTTGGAATTGTATGATACATGATACTTAGACCCCATTGCATATATGCCTTGATGAACTTAGGATTGAATGATAATTGGGTTCTGTTTATTGAGTCAACTGCTATATCAAAACTGTTAGATGCCTATGCTTGCTTGCATTAATGTCCAATTTTTAATAAATTCAGAATGCTTCTGAATTAAAATGCAAATTCTCTTAAACATGTGTATTACACTATTGTTGAATGCCTAACTGCTGTGATTGCATATCTTGTTTAAGGCATAGAGATAAGGAGAGAACCCTTGTTCCAATTCTTTTTAAAAGTTTTCTAGAAAATATTGTAATCATAAAAAAAGGAGATTGTTAGCCCAATACTTTTTAATTAGATTTTGTTGTTTTTAATAATTTATTTTCTAAGTAAAATTAATTTAAAAAGATATTATTTATTATTTTCAAAAAGATAGTGTTGACACAAAATGACAGATGAGTTTGACACCTTTAGATATTTGAGCTAACTTAGTTTTCAAATAGGTTGTTACTTAAGTATTCCTGAGAAATGATATTTTGTGTCAACCCAAATTGATATTTGAGTCGACACCTTAACGCAAAGAACTCTTGATATTCTCAAGTGTGTTTACACCTTTGAGCAGTTGAGTCGACACTATAACTTGTTTTGTCTAAGATGTTTTGGGAACTCTTAAATGAGTCGACACCATATGACATTTGAGTCAACCAAAAAGAACTGAGACTAACTGCAACTGGATGAGTCGACATAAATAGATTTTGAGTCGACACTAACCCTTTCGGACTCAAGTCATTCGGGTATTTTGAGTCGACAACAAAACGAAGATGAGTCGACACAAAAAAACCGAGACTTCCTGAAATTTTGTGAGGCGACACAAAATGAAAAATGAGTCCATCCTATAATTCCAGTTGCCTCCCAGACAAAAGTAGTCGACACCAAAGATAACATGAGTCGACACCAAAAGGTTCTCTTAGAAAGCTGAAGTATTAAATGAGTAGACACAAATGATTTTGAGTCGACACCACTGTGAGGATAAAAATGATGTAGAAATTTGTGTCAACACCAACGAAGATATGAGTCGACCCATTCACTTAAAGAACCAAGCTCTAGACGATTTGTGTCGACCCAAAACAGAATTGAGTCGACACTTGCGACGGAAATTAAAATCTGGCACCTGGTTCAACGGATGAATTTTGGCCCATTAATGCTCCCACCTACCACCAACTGTCATTAATCCTCAAAACACTACATAAGGAGTTACTTCTTAGAGCTTTAAAGAATAAGAGCTTCAAATCTATTGTTCTAATAGTTGAATCTACAGATCAAAATTTTAACTTTTTATTTATTGCTCATTAACTTCTCCAGCTGAATCTCACCTCTTTGTATTCATTTATTTCCAATCATTTGTAAAGAGAGTGAATGAGTATCTCATTAAATAGTACACTTATTATACTTAAGGGTGAGTCACTCTTAATCATTTGAATGAGTGAGTGATACTCTTCAAAAAAGAGCTTAAGAGTGATTAGAAGAAAATATGGGTTGTTTTCGTATGCTCATCTTGAGGCCTCATGAAACATTTTACCTTAATAAAAATTCTCAAGAGGAGTCTTGAGAAGTGGAAGTAGGCCTGGAAAAAATCGAACCACTATAAATCTTGGTGTCCGGTTCATTTTCTCTCTCTCTTACCACTTTAATTTTCTTATTTCTTTAGTTCTTGATATACTTCCTATATTTGTTTGTGAAATTAAAAGATTTTAAAAAATATTTTTAAAATTGTTATTATTGTTTTTAAAATCTAATTCACCCCCTCTTGGGTTGCCTAGGACAAACAAATTTCTTACACAAAATATTTCTTAAAAAGACCAAAAGGCCATTCAACCAATGAAAAATGAGGAAATTCAAAATTTATCTTACACTAGCATCATTAAGTCCACTGCTTCTTCTTTTATGAAAGCAAGAATTGAACCCTCATTTCCTCCTCCCTATTCTCGGCTAAGAGAGATATAGTGAGAGACCAAAAAACATAGTCTTCAGGGGTTCTCTAAGAGAAGAAGAAGAAAGAAGAAGGAAAAGGAGAAGGAAAGAGCTAAGAAGAGCTTGAAGGCCTTGAGTAAAAGCTAAGTCCTACTAGCCTTCCACCATTAACCAATCTTTCAAAGATAAGAAAAAATCTAAACCTATTGTTCTCACACATCACAAACTCTCATCTCCTCATTCTCAAACACAAAACCGAAAACAAGAACCAAAATGTATAATCAAAGGCGTAATAATTGAGTTTTTGAGACTGTTTTGAGTATATGGCATGTTTATGTGTTTGCATATTGATTTCCATGAGAATTATTGTATGTTTAGTGTGTGGAGTTATGATTTTTAAGTATACACACCAGGCATGCAAAGAATCTATTCCCAAACTTGACATGTAGCATGCTAGGAGGTCAAAGAAAAACTTGCTTTGAGTTTTCAAAATTTTAGAATGATGGTCCGATCTTTGAAAAATCATAACTAATTATAAAAAACTCATCTGAGATTGCATTTTTTGTCCAAACTTATATTTTTGTGTTATCTTTCATTTAAAATTGGTTTGAACTGATTTAAGCTTATAAAACGCAAAATATGATTTTTCTACCAAAATGTGTCATTTTTAGACCAGCCTTTGTTGTAGAGGTAAAAACCCTATTTAAAACGAGCACTGAGCTTTGGTGTCTTCATGAAAGCTGTAGCTAACGTATTTATCTATCTGTCCACAAACAATGAGCCACTTTTGTTGAGATTTGGCTGTTCAAAACCCCTCTGTAATTTGCAATTCATGTTTAGTGACTTAAATAGCTTGTTGTCAAACTTTTTTGTGTAGCCCAAAACTTATATTTTTAGTGACCTATTTCAAGAGTGCTCTTCTTGAAAAATGTTAGGGACATTTCAATATAAATGATGTCCAAAAAGGAGACCTTTTAGCCTCTGTTTCAGCCCTCAATGATTTTTACACTCTCTGTTCTTTGCGTTGAAACTTCACCTCTGCTGAGTTTTAAAATGCAAATAAAATAAACCCACTTTCTTAAATGAATTATTTCTTAAATATATTATTAAGAATCACCCTGATCACCCTTCATAAGAAATGTAGGCGATATCTTGTCCTAAAACATATCTAAAATACAGCCGAAAAGAACCTGTTTTAATGCCCCAAATCCGTGGCCTTCTCAGAGCTTTATTTGCAGAGATTTGTAAGATGCTGCTGAAGCGTATTCTTTTGTGGATGCTAAATCACTTAGAAGCCTTAGGATTTAGCCTAAGTGCCCTTCATGAAAGTTATAAATAATATTTTAATCTAATTTGTGACCAAAATTCAAAAATTAAATCAAAGTCTAGATGCCCCAAATTATTGCTGCAGGTTAGAATTTAATGGTGGGAAGTCTAGTTGAAAAGTGTTAAGTGAAATGTGAGCATACTCCTTATATTTGGGTTAGTTTGCATGATTAAAATTATCTAATTTATGATATTCATGGCATAACACAATTGTAATGATAAATGACCGTGACATGTGATTGATACCATGCTTTGAATATTTATACTCCATGCTATGCTTATTTATACATCTTACGAAGCTTTGTCGTACACCATGTTATGTTTAGTTGTACATCTTGTCATACCTAATTGTATGTTATGCTATGGTTAGTTGTACTTTGGGCTATGAGTTGTTTTACTATAAGCATTGTCATATTGCACTTAAGACATTTTGGGGTTCATCCTTGTAGAATCGATATATTGGCTTGTTACGGTTGTTTGGGGTGTCTTTGGAGTTTATCACCCATTGATTCGTGGTTTAGGGCATCCCAGGTGTGCCAATTTTATGAAATGTTTTGGGATGAATTTCCTATGAACACCCTGGGTGTGTCTTTGGTGTATGTATATATTGATTATGATGAAAACCTCAATGGACACCATGGGTTCGTCTCTAACTTTCTAATACTTGTACTTTAGACTTTGGGTTAACACTAGTGGAGGCAGCATGATTCTTAAGGTGGAATGATTCAATTATTTTATATGGCCGAGAGGTGGCACCAGAACCCATGCCGTTGTGATTGAATAAAACAGCACGGGCATGAAGCCCGGTGATGTGGTTATTATTCACAATGAAGCGCAAATGATAGCTCTAGTGATCACGTTGTCCAAAAAGTCTAACTCTTGTAATCAACGTGGAGTTCATGTTTTCGTTCCTGGAGTAAGGTCGGGTTTGGCACTTGCATTGCATATGTCATTACATTCCATACATAATTAGTTGTTTCATGACTACCTGCTCATCATGCTTATATCTTTCAAGTTTGTTTGTCTCCTTGATACACAAATGTGTTAAGTGTTGTATGGATGTGTTTCGGCGATTTTGTGTCATGAGTTTGGTTAGTGGGTTTGGAGATTTTCTTCTGAGCTTTAGTCCACGGCTTCGTGCCACAGGTGAAGAAGAGGAGACACCATTCGAAGAGGAATTTGCTGACCAGGGTGATTTCCAAGAATAAGATGAACCCAATGAGGCATAAACGAGGAGATCTGTTGTTTTTGATCTTTTGATACAGTTCTATGAAGTTCTCTTTTGTATTTTGTAATCACCTCTGTGGATCTGTAATATTCATATATTTTGCGAGTTTTCGAGATATAAGTGATGTAATAGTTTAATAAGTGTTTATGAATGAATCGCTAGTACAACCCTTACTATACTCTTATATATGTTTTAACGTGCTCGGGAGCTGGTGGCCTCAACTTGGTACCAGAGCCCAGGTTTAGTAAACCTTCAGTCCTTGGGTTACGAGAAACCACGAGTTCGGTAATGTAGAAGTTCTGTAGAGTATCTATATTATTTAATTAACACCCATGATGCTAATTATATAAAATCTTTACCTTAATGTCCCTTAATTCTCTCTTTTCTTAGGGTGGCATATGGATCAGAACCAAAGGAATGACCATTGTCGGCATCAAAATCGGAGGATTCAGACCCAAAAGTTGTACCAGTAGAAGAGGACCCCATTGATGCTATTCCCCTAGCATGGATATTTCCCGTGGATTGGAAAGTGGAGGGAGAGCAGGAGGTAGCAAAGGAGAGGGAAGATGATAAGGAAGGCGAAATCACTATCATCTACGATCCGATTGAGGCATCACCACCAGATTCCGATGAGGACGAGGCCGCTGACGCAGCAATTTCTCATAGTCACCGAGCGTATCATAGGGATTATCGAGTAAGAGAAAGGGTGTATCCCTGAGTCTTCCAGGCGATAAAGTGTTATTGGAGGAAACACGAAGCTTTGCCTCACTTTGTGGGACCCATGCAAATAGTGGAGAAGTGCAATGAGACAACCTTTCGCCTAGGAGTACCATCCGGGTTCAAGGACCGATTGGGAGACATGCTCAGCGCCAAGTGGCTACAAACCCAATGACCTAGGGACGAAAGGGAGACTGTCGACCCACGAAACCCAGCGCTCGACTTTAGGGACCTGGAAACATACACGGAAGTCCCTTTTGCAATTACCAACAAAGCTTGTATGGGGCCGATAAGCATATGGCACGTGAAAGTCCAATGGAGGTGCTACGGGATCTACGAAGTGACATGGGAGAATGAGGCCAAAGTTCGTTGGTTCTGCCCGCATTTGTTCTAGATAGGATTCTACATGTTATGTGATGACTCTTTTCGTTTTGTGTCGTATGTGTACCTTTTTATGATCATCTCGAAGACTTGTATTCTCAACCGATTATGTATTTGAACTCGAATGATATGAAATGCAAGTGTTTTGATATAAAAAATCTCTATAAGTTACCTTACAAATAAAGGCTTCCCAACACAATCTCAATTTAACTCCACAAGATCCCAAAACATAAAAAAATTTAAGAAATGAAATAACCCATAAACCATAACACATTTTCTCTTTTATCTAGGATGGTGGGTAAACGACCAAACCATCAACAATAAGTTAACAAACCCATAGATGACAAAGCGCCAGGGTTAGCCCAGGTCTTACGAGAGCTCACAACCAGCAACAACCGCCCCCATGTCCGAGATAGAGCGTGGTTCCTATCAGAACTCAGAAGACAACGATCCCCTATGTTCTGGCAAGGAGCCGAACCGAGAGTAACCAAAGTGTGGTTGAGAGCTATCAAGAAGTTGTTTAACACCATGGGAGTACAAACTAAAGCCGATCGGGTAGCGCTAGCAGCACACTTACTGGAAGGAGAAGTCGACCAATGGTGGTCTATCACTGACAATACCTAGAATGAATCCCTTCTTGCTTCTTATAGGCCCTCCGTGATGTTATTGTTGGTATACTAAAAATCATATTTTTAGTATTTAATTTTATTTTTTAACAAAATTATTTTTTTATTTTATGAGAATCTTTATGAGTAATGTATGTGTAACATTTATTTAATGTTGTGCATAAATATTCGATATTTTGTATAATTTTAATGTGGTGTGTATAGTACGACTTGCACACAGAAGATCAAATTTTAAGTTCTTTCAGAATATAAATTTTATGTTCACAGTTTAGATAAAAATAGACATATCATTGGTATGAATGTAGCACAGAGTTTTTGTAGGCCTGTCTTGGTTACGGAAAACAGATAATAGCGTCGTCTATCGTTCCGACTCTTTGTTCTAGTATACTTTGTGTGCATTAAATGAAATATTTGGGGTAATTAATTTTATACTGACTATATCAATTAATTCACACCCCAAGGTTATTATGAATATTATTTATCCTCTTAATCCTGAAATAACTATTGATTTACATATATTTAATATTCGTTGTTTTGATTCATTAGAGGGTGCGATCTTTTATGGGTCTATATTCCTGGTGAGTTGGATAGCGGTATTATTTATATGACAAATATTAATTATTAACAGAATCCACATCCCAAAAGATCGGTATTGACGATACCACCTAAAGAAAGCTTATAAGTTTTGACCGGGCCAAACTCTGCAGGTGAATTTGATTATTCGACGGTCAAATAAGTTAAGCAGAAGGACTTAAGGTATATTAAGATGCCAATTAAATTAAATTGTCAGTAATTAAATTTAATTGGTGAGTATTGAGAATCTTAACGTGGAGAGAAATGGTAAGCATTTAATAATATGTGCCCAATGCTATATGATCTTGTGATTATAGTTCAGAGTGCAATTATAGTTCTTTAGTGATTTGAATTGTAAATCAGTATTTTATGAAAATTGTAGAAATCGCTGCTAGTTTTCCATAATTACAGATACCACTACGAGATTTGCTTAGTTACATAAATCACTGATACGTGTCTATGTTTCACTCAAAGTTTTACTCATAATTACTCCCCATGTTCCTGCTGTAGCCCTATATATATGCGGGTAGGCTAAACCAATTTCATAACTTGTCTTCTGAAACTAAAGTTGTCCTGATTCTACCGGTATGAGTTCTCGGATGATTATATCCCATATTTTATCCAGGAATCGCATAAGGGATTAGAGTAGAAGATCTAACAAGAGATTCAACTCGGATTCAATTCGTAGTTGCAGAGTCAAATGGTAAAAAGCTATTATTCTAAATTAATTTCGGATGCACGGGTTTTGTTTTGATTGTTCGTCATCAAAAGTTTTATCTGGAGTCCGTTTCTGAGAATCGTTCGCAATAACAAAGATCTTAACAATTTTACCTCCAACACATGACTAGTGCTTCCTTTCTTCTAAATTTAGATCCTCCTAGAATCGGCTAAGTCTATTTCTGTTAGCAAGGTTTCTCATACCACTTGTGTATATGTTGGGAGTTATAGGCAGATGACTCTTACACAGATTGATGGCTCTAGACCCCAATCGATCTTTGGCTTCAAAACAACGCCCTAAATTTTAAACTCATAAACCAAGTCTCTAAATTCGTTGCAAATGCGTCTTAGACCTATGGCGTTGGGATTTAGAGGTCAAAAACAACAGAATTCGAAAGATATTTTGGAAAATATTTTAACATCTTAAAAATCAAATTGTGAAAACTCATTTTATCGAAAATAGAGTCGCCACTTAGTTTTTAAGAAAAATTAAGAAAAATAAGAATAGCCACTGATCTTTAAAAACTTAACGAGAGAAATTGGGTTCGGGGCCTAAGATACGAATCGGAGAAAGTGTTAGGCGCCCCATTCGCCCAACCGTATGGTTGGTCTCTACTATTTATCGTTGGTTTTTTGATAGAATTTCTCACATGCATGCAAATAAAGAAAATGTGGGTGAATAGATAACCTTCAGAATCAAGTATATAAAATACATAAAATATGTACATAACTCTCCAAAATAAATAAGTATCAAAAGAAAAATCCTAAATCCTATGGCATGCAGTTTTTATCTAAAGGATATATGAAACATACTCACATGCAATTTTATAAAAATAACCTAAATTAGCATAGTTTGAATAAAATAATAAAATAGGTTAGAGAAGACTAAAAAATTACGTAAATATGAATTGCTAACAATAAATAAACTAAACTATCCTAAACGTGGATTTTGAAGAAAACAATTAAAATATGCATAATACCAAATTGAACTAAATTAACATTAAAAAAAACAAAACTAAATATAAAAAGATACGTAAATATTCCATATTAAAATAAAGTTTGTTAACAAAGAAAATGGAGTTAGCATTTTATAACAAAGAGAATTTTAAAAGGAAAAGAAAATAAAAAAAGAATTTGTAAATAAAAACAAACTAAAATGAAAATGGTAGAAAATGCTATTTAAACTATTGAAAAAAGAAAACCTAACTTTTTACATTTTATATTTTCAAATAAAAACAAAATAAAATAAAAGAAATGGAAGAATACTACCATGCAAATTAACTTGAAAGATTTTTTGTGATTTTTTAATTTATGAAGAATAAAAGAAATACTATGAAAGGAAAATAAAACTAATAGAAGGAAAGAAACTTTGTAAGAAAAGACGAGAAATACTAATATTAAAAGGAACTGAATGCTAAAATAGACATTATAAGCTAATAATGCAAAGAATAAAAAATAAAGAAAAATAGAACATTAGCATTAATAAGAAAAAGAAAGAGAAAATAAAGAAAAGAAAAAGAAAAAGAAAAGAAATGGAACATTAAGAAAGAAAATAAAACTACACTATAAGTAAAAGAAAATAAAGCTACATTACATTAAAAAAAAGAAAGAAAGAAGACATTAAACTAATACTTAAAAGAAAAAAGACATTAGCATTACAAGGAAAAAAAAAGAAATACAGATAAATGCTAGAAAGATAAGAGAAATTTAATACATCTATTTAACTCAAATGTGAAATGTAGTATTGATTACTACACTCACTAAAATGTAAGTGTATTATTACAACAATTAACAACATTAATTCGTCATAATTGTCAAAACATATTAGCACTATTTAATGAATTAAAGAAAAAAAATAACAAATGTGTTAAGTGTAAATGTAAAAAAATTAGTAACATAAAGAAGTAAAGAAAAATACTAAATTGCATGAAGTAAACAAGATTAACTACATAAATGGAAAGAATATACAATTTGAAATTGAATTTCAACCCGGTCACTCCAAAAGAGAGAAAATGGAGCTAGAAAGATCGGGGATCTAAATGAGATACCTAGATTGCCTGGAAATTCTCAAATTGGAAATGTGCTTTAATAGACCAATTCTCGAGTGGGGATCCAAGTAAAACTTCAACTTCGGTTGGAGGTTCAACAGGATTTCGGCGCTGGAGCTCAGGATCGCTTGATATATTGGCAGAGTCTCTCTCACTCTAAATTCGTACTGAAAACGTACGCTGGGGTACGGTATTTATAGAATTCTTCAACCAATGAGATGTTGCCATGTTTTGGGACACGTCAGGCCATTTGGAGTTGGCGGTCGCTATGATGCAAGTTGGCGGTCGCCATGTTTTTGAAACGTTCCACAAAGTTCTATGGCGGTCGCCACAATGGAAGTTGGCAGTCGCCATGATGAAATGTGGCGGTCGCCACTTTTGGCTAGGGTTTCTACAAAGTTCTATGGCGGTCGCCACAATACAAGTTGGCGGTCGCCTTACTTGGACAGCAAGTTTTGATGGTTTGACAAAATTTCAATGGTTCAAAGGTTTTGAGTTCAAATACCGAGCATGAATCACTTCCTAAGGACTGTATCAAGGCACTATTCCACCTGTTTTTATCATCGAATTCGCCTAAGATTAGGCAGGGTCAAATTGGGGTGCCTACAGTTGCTCCTCATTGATATAACTTGCATAGCAACGTGTGAAGCAGGTTCTTTCAAAGGCCTAGAGACAACAACCATTTGACCGAGCCGTCAATCTTAGGCCACAAGCACACAAGCATGCGTATGATGTTGGTCGTACTCGAATTTTCATTGAGCTGCCTATGAATCCCCTCTCGCTAAGGATCAGACCAGAACATAGTTCATAGGGCAAATGCAATGATAAGAGACATGATATATTACAAGTATAGTGTAATGCAATGCGGGTCAGTTTATGGTCATGAGGAGGACCGACGAGTCAGTTTATGGTTACGAGGAGTACCGACGAGTCAGTTTAAGGTCGTGAAGAGGACCAACAAGTCAATTTAAGGTCATTAAGAGGACCGACGAGTCAGTTTAGGATCGTGAAGAGGATCGACGGGTTAGTTTAAGGTCTTGAGGAGGACTGACGAGTCAATTTAAGGTCATGAGGAGGACCGATGAGGAGAATCGACGAGTCAGTTTAAGGTTAGGAGGAGGATCGACAAGTCAATTTAAGGTCGTGAGGAGGATCGACGAGTCAGTTTAGGGCCGTGAGGAGAACAGACGACTCAATTTAAGGTCATGAGGATGACCGATGAGTCAGTTTAGGGTCATGAGAAGAATCGACGAGTCAGTTTAGGGTCGTGAAGAGGACCGACGAGTCAGTTTTTGGTCCTGAGGAGGACCGACGAGTCAGTTTAAGATCGTGAGGAGGACCGACGAGTCAGTTTAGGGTCATGAGGAGAATCGACGAGTCAGTTTCTGGTCATGAGGAGAACCGACGAGTCAGTTTAAGATTATGAGGAGGACCGACGAGTCAGTTTAGGGTCGTAAGAAGAACTAGGGTTGTGAGGAGTACCGATGAGTCAGTTTATAGTCATGAGAAGGACCGACAAGTTAGACTTTGAACTAATAGATCGAGTTAAGACCTAAAAATTCGAAACAGAAACCAAGAATAATTACGGCTTAGAATTAAATTTATCGGGAAGAAAGATTACGAATTCTGAGGTCGGGCTAGGACCTAAAAATTCGGAAGATGATATGAGATAAATTTTATTTTAAAAGCCATATCACGGCTTAAAAATTAACTTTACCAGGAGAAAAAAATACCACACAAAAGTTTCTCGAACTATTACAAAGTTATTTTTGAAAAAGCTCTAAAAGTCATTTTTAGAAGAACACACACTAAATAAAAATTTAAAGAAAAATAATTAGAAATTTTATATTTTCTAAAAATTAATTTAAGCAAAGAGACCACATTTGCAAAATAAATGTAAATAATGAGATGATAAACAAAAAATGCTTTTAAAGAACTCCAAGCAGCCCTCCTCAAACCCCAAAACATCATAATGACAAACTGACCTGACATGACCCTTGGGAACCTGGCGGTCGCCAAGCCCAAACCCCTCTGACATGGCGGCTGCCGGATAAAAACACTTCGAATCTGGCAGTCGTCGTGTGGCTTTTCAGGAACCTGGCGGTCGCTCACTTTGGAGTTGGCGACCGCCAACTCCAGATGCGCATAAAACCCTTTGAGGTGCGTGGGCATGGCTCATTCGCTCCCTCCTCACTCTCTCTCTAAACTCCGGTGCTCTCAAGCTCTCTCTAGACTTTCTCAAACTTCCTCCCTCTTTTGATCTTTGAGCTTTTTTTATGCCTCGTTCTCTTTGACACGAGATGTTTACTTTATTGTTCGTGATCCCATTCTTCTTCATGGCGGGCCACGGCCATGGAGATGAAGACTCGGGGACACGACAGGATCCTTCCGCTAGTGGGGACACTTCTATCTACAGCCCCCTGCAGCGATGGATACTCTCGTGCTCGAGGCGGAGCTTGCCTCCCATCGCTTTGTTGAGGAGACGCGAGCAGCGGTTGCGGTGTAGGTGGCTGCTGATGCTGCTGTAGAGATTGCGGTAGATAATTTCTTTGATCCTAATGCTGGAGAGGGTGATCCGGCACCCTTCGACCCACATACGTATGCTCCACTACCCCATCGCGTGGTCCCACGTGGGATGAGGCGCTACGAGCCTCCAGCCGATGCTATTGTGGCCGACATTCTTCTGTGGGAGCCCGATCAACACATGTCTCGTCGATTCCCATCGGTAACTTTTTCAAACTTGTTGCTTAAATACCAAAGCATGTTATATGGTATGACAAACGTAGTCGCATGCCTAGAATCACCTCAGAAGTTTTTGATATAATGATGATGATGATAATATGGATGATGATTATGATATTGATGATTTATTTTAATAAATGGGATTTTAAACTTAGTTTAAGTACCTATGCAAAAGAGATTAAAACAGCAGGGTCACTTAGGTTTTGAACAAACAAAGAAAGGACAATTATTTTTAGAATAAAAAAGCTTGAATTGTTTTTTTGATTTTAGAAAAACATAAGAAAATTTAAGAGGAAAATTTTATTTTTTCTTTTCGGGGCATGGGATCAACAAGGGAAATTTTGTCAAAATATTAAATTTTGGGGCAAATTTTTTTTTGTTTTTGCTTTTGTTTTTATTTTTGTTTTTTTTATTACTTTTCAAATTTAAGGTGGCATTTTTAGAAAAAAATTTGGAATACTTAGAAAATTTTGGAAAGAATCTCATAAAATTGGGATAAATTTTAAGAGAAATTCTAAAGAAATTTAAGAAATCTTTAGAAAATCTTTAAAAATTTTTAAAAAAATTTTAAAAATTTTGAGAAAAATCCATGAAACTTTTGAGAAAATTTTAGGAAAATTTATAGAAAATACGAGAAATTTGTAGAAAATTTTAGAAATTTTATAAAAATTTTAAAAAAATTCCTAGAAATTTTTAGAAAATTCTAGAAATTTGAGAAAAAATTTTAAAAAATCTTATAAATTTAAGAAAATTTTTAAAATTTTGAGAAATTTTTTAAAAAAATCATAAAAATTTTCAAAAAATCTTAAAAAATCCTAAACATTTTGAAGAAAATTTTGAAAAAATTATTAGAAGATCCTTGAAATTTTGCGAAAAATGCTAGAAAATCTCAGAGATTTTAGGAAGATTTTTTTTTTATTTTTTTTGTTATTTTATATATATATATATATATATACATATATATGTTATGATTTGGGCCAATTTTTAAAAATTCCTAAAAAAATCAATCATAAATGGTTAGGGTAAAAGGGGCAAAACACAAATGTCAAGAGAAATGGAGATTTTTTTTATTATAGGCTTGGGAAGAACATTAGCATAGGATGATAGAAATTTTCTTGGTGCACCAGGGGTTAGGGTTACTAGGAGTCATGAACCTAGGGTTATGGTGCCTAATTTTCTAGGGCTTGAAAGAGCCAAAGGAACCTAGGCTTTGTTTTTAGTTATTTTCCTGCACTTTGCTTGCTCGATCTGTCCTTTATGTATTCTATATATATTTTCTCTTTACAGGCTGGTCACTATGTCTGAGGTTTCGGAGGTTCTGCCTCCGGTGAGGTGTTGGAGTGGTATGATGCCCTCCCTGCTCCTAGTCGGGCTTACATCGACGCCTCCAGCTTTGCTCGCTTCATACCCTTACCGGGTAGGACGAGTAACGATCGGGTATGACTGATAGCCCTGGCCGAGCAGTGGTGGAATACCATCAACACCTTCAATTTCACCACCTTCGAGGCTACTCTAACGCCTCTGGACTTTGTCCTTATCACTGGCATCTGGGTTAGGGGAGCACCTATCTCGTTTGATCTATCCGTTGCCCAGTCGACCAATGCGTTGCTCTATTTCCTCAGGGTTGTCCCCATGCGGATGGACCGGGATCGAGTCAGATACATCTGGTTCTTCGACCGCTTCCGACACTTCGAGTGTACCGAGTCTCGCCACAACGAGTGGGTCGCCCGAGGCTTTCTTATGTATATGTTCGGTACCTCCTTGTTTTCAAACAAGGAGAATACCATTCATTTACATTACTTGGGAGGTCTGGCTCGTCTTGATCGGGTCACTTCGTACCACTAGGGCGGCGCTGCTTTGGCTTCCCTCTACAGTTTCATAAGGACACTAACTTGGTTCCCTCAGGAGCTCAGCATTGGGGGATACTAGAGGGTCTTGGAGATATGGTTTAGCTTATGCGGTTCTTTATCTATTTTTGTTATCTATTATTTCTGTCATCTAATATTTTCTTCTTTGCAGTTGTTGACCTATGAGTTCCTTGGGCTTCACATCCCTGCGAACTCTGCGGTAAACCCTCTGGTCATCGTCCAAGCAGCCCGGTGGTCCCGAGGGCTGAAGGAGAAGAAGGCCAAAGGGAAGGACCCTGACCGATTCTGGGTATCTTTGGATCGGTTGATCCCTGAGCAGGTATCTTTATTTTTTGTTCAATGCACTACTTTCTGCTTACTGCGTTGTTCACTGTACTGCACCGCACTGCACACTGTTCATCATTCTGTATGTTTTGCTGTTCTTTGCATCGTTCTATACTTTGCAGGTTTACTGGGATGTCTAGAGGGGGATAGAGGATCGGGTCAGCGTGGATCTGATGCGTAGCCGCGATAACTCTGCGAGGCGTATCCTGTTGGAAGGCCCATTTGGGCGGGAGTACTATCTGGGAGAGCGAGTGGTTCACCAGTCGCTTGGCACTGTAGAAGGATCTGATGGGGCGAGTGTTTTGGGATGAAAGGTGATCCTCATGGCGCTATAGAAGGATCTCACACTTCAAATTCACGTCGAGGATGACGAAGCGCTTCATGGCCGGTCTCCGTAGACGATGGTTCACCGAGTAGTAGGCCTTGGGATCAAAGACCTCCGACATCCCAGGTGTGGCGTTGGGATTTAGGGGTAAAAAATAAAAAATTCAAAAGATATTTTGAAAAATATTTTAACACCTTGAAAATCAAATTTTAAAAACCATTTTTTATTGAAAATATAATCGCCACTTAGTTTTTGAGAAAAATTAAGAAAAATAAAAATGGCTACTGATCTTGAAAACGTTAACCAGAGAAAGATGATTCGGAGGTTAAGGTACGAATCGAAAAAGGTGTTAGGCACCCTGTTCGCTCAACCATAAAGGCTGGTCTCTACTAATTATCATTGATTTTTTTAATAAAATTTCTCAAATGCATACAAAAAAAGAAAATGGGGGCGGAGAGCAAACATCCAAATTGAAATATAGAAAATACAAAAATATGTACATAACACTCCAAAATAAATAAGTGTCAAAAGAGAAATCCTAAATCCTATTGTATGCAATTTCTATCTAAAGAATACATGAAACGCATCCGCATGCAGTATTGTTTAAACAAACTAAACTAACATGATCTGCTTAAAAGAACAAACATGCTAAATTGCCAAAATTATCTAAACATAAATTGCACAAAAATAAACTACACAATATGTATAATATGCATATTATTACCTACAAGTTGTAAGAAGCATGTAAAAAATTCTATGTTAAAAACTAACCAAAATAATCAAATCTAATAACAAATATTTGGTATTAACAAGCAAATATTTAAAATTTTAATTTGAAGATAAAAAGTGATGAAAAAAAAACTTACAAAAGATTGATTAAGCCAAAATAAAAAGGGTTTAGAAAATGCTTTCAAACTAATAAGAAGGAAACCTAACTATTTATATAAAATATGAGAATAAGAAAAAATAAGAAGAACATTAACTAGTATAAAATGTATTTGTTTGATTTTGTGCTTTTTGTGGTTAATAAAAGAAAAGAAAAGAAAAGAAAAATACTGTAGAAGAAAAATTAAGTTAACAAATGAAAGTTTTGAAAAATAAAAAAAAATTTGATTATTAACATTTTATATTTATAAAAGAGAATTAAAGGAAAACGGAGAAGAGCCTTGGTAGCTCAGTGGTCCACAGCTTTTATATAGGCTCCTCACTCGGTGGTCAGCAGTTCGACTCTCTCTACCATCCTCTCCCCCATTCCCTCCCCGATGCCCCTCTACTACTGATCAAAAATAAAAGAAATGAGAATGATGATAGAGTTTTAATTGTTATTACAAGGAAAAATTATAATGCTATCTAAAGATGAAAATTAATTTAAAAACTTATTCTGATTTTTAGATTTAATAAAAGAAAAGAAAAATAAGATAAGTACTAGAAAAAAAATAAAGCTATAGAAAAAAAAAGAAAATGGAACATTTTATGAAAGTAAAGCTAATAATAAAAATGAAAATAAAATAAAATACTAGAAAAAAATTACACTATTGTTAAAAGAAAAAAATTAAAATAAAAAATAAAAACTAACAAAGAAATTAAATTAATACTAGTGAAAGAATTTTAAACTAATATTAAAAAGAAAGAAAAAGAAATGGAACATTAGTATTAAAGAAAATAAATGGGATATTAAAAAGAAAGATAAAGGTATATTACAAAAAAAAGGGAAAGAAAAAAAAAAGATACTAAGAAAGAAAATTACATTACTATTAAAGAAAAAAAAATGAAAATAAAAAATAAAGGTTAATGAAGAAACATTAAACTAATATTATAAAAAAAAGAAAAAAAAATTGTGCATCGAAAAGAATTTAAAACTACATTACAAATAAAAAAAATTAAAGAGAAAGAAGACATTAAACTAATACTTAAAAGAAATTGACATTAAATTAAGATTACTAGAAAAGAAAAAAAAATGAAAATAAATGCTAGTAAAAAAAAATAGAATAACTAAAAGAAAATAAAAATAAATAAAAATAAATAAATGCTAGGACATTAATTAGCATAAAAGAAAAATAAATAAATGAAATAAAATACTAGAATTAAATTGGTGTAATATTGATAATTACAACAATTTTCATGTAAGTGTTTAGATTAGAACAATAACGACATTGTTAATTGTATTGCTAAATTATATTAACACTAATTAATGAGTTAGGAAAAGAAAGAAAATGACAACTGTGTTAAGTGTGAATGTGAAGAAATTAATAATTAAACAAATAAAAAAAATAACTAAATTACATAAAAAAATAGGATTGACTATGTAAATGAAAGAGAAATGTGAATTGAAATTGAAAGTTAACACAATCACTCCAAAAAATAGAGAATGGAGTTAGAAGGATCGGGGATCCAAACGAGCTACCTAGATTGTCGGGAAATCCTCAAGTTGGGAATGTGCTTCAATGGTCCCAACCTCGGGTACTGATCCAAGCAAGGCTTCAATGTCGGAGGTTCGGGTCTCGATATTTCGGCAGAGATTCGGCGACGGGGCTCGGATTGCTTTGCGACTCGACAGAGCTTCTCTCACTAAATCTCTCTCTAATTTTCTGTCCTGAAAATGTACCAGGGGGTATGGTATTTATAGGATTCTTCAACCAATAAAATGCTGCCACGTTTTGAGACACGTCAGGGTTTTTCAAGTTGGCGGTTGCCACTCTATAAGTTGGTGGTCACCAGGTTGAAGTTGGCGGTTGCGGTTGCGGTTGCGGTTGGAGTTGGCGGTTGCGGTTGGAGTTGGCGGTAGCCATGATGAAAGTTGGCGGTCGCCATTTTGGGCTAGGGTTTTCATAAAGTTCTATGGCGGTCGCCGCAATAAATCATGGCGGTCGCCTTACTTGGGCAGCAAGTTTCGATGGTTCGTCAAAATTTCATTGGTTTGAAGGTTCTTGGTTCAAATACCAAGCTTTGATCACTTCCCGATGATCGAACAGAGGCACTATTCTAGCTGTTTTCATCATCGGATTCACCTAAGATTGGGCGGGGTCAAATTTGAGTGTTTACACCGGGAACACCACCACCCTCCACGTCATCGTCACCACCTGCAGCCACCCCGTCGCTGCCGCTCGATGCTGCTCCACCACTTGTGGCTTCCCCATTGTTGCCGCCTCCTCCAACAACACCAACATCACCGCCGGCCCTCGCGCCACCTCCTCGACCAGCGCCGCCACCTTCCTCTCCAATAAAGCCAAAATCAATACCCACCATCGCCGAGAAACCCACCGAGATGAAGGTGAGGAGGAACATGGTTTCGCGAGTGAGAAGCCGAGAGAGACGAGAGAGGTGAAGGGAGAATCAGAGGGACAAGCATAGAGAGAGTATGAGAGTGAGAGAGCCGAGAGAGAAGGATGCCAAAACCAGTTCGAGCGAATGTTTTTTCGAACTGTCACATAACTTATGTTCTGTCATTGACCTCGCGGTCGCAAAGTCCGAACCTTTTAAAGATGATGGCCGCAACAACTTGACCCTTGCCGCCACTTTTGGTTATAACGATCGCGATGTTTTCCAAAACGTTTCTCATGGCTACCACTTTTATATTCAGGCCACAATTGTCCTGGGGCACAATAGTTTAGGCCTCAACCATTCAAAAGTAACGGCTACCATGTTCCCTCATGCCCCACCTTTTTGAACTTTTGAACTACCCTGGTGTGGGTTTTGAATGCATCAAAGGCTCTTTTAGCCCCTCTCCATGTCCTAGATGCCCCTTAAGACCCTTCAGTCCTCGTCATGACCCAAAGCTGATAAGTTTACCTCGTCGGTCCTTATCATGACCTCAAACTGATAAGTTTACCTCGTTGGTCCTTGTCATGACACTAAATTGATAAGTTTACCTCATCAGTTCTCGTTACGACCTAAAATTGATAAGTTGACTCGCCGGTCCTCGAATGACCTAAAAATGCCCTAGCACCTTTGATCCACCTCATGACCTTAAACTGACTAGTCGGTCATCACATGACCTAAAACTGCCCTAGCACCTTCGGTCCACCTCATGACCTTTAATTGACTCGTCGATCCTCGCATAACCTAAAACTACCCTAGCACCTTCAGCCTCGTCATGACCTAAAACTGGTAGTTGCCTTTTCGGTCCGTCTTTATGACCTTAAAGTGACTCGTCGGTCCTTATATGACCTAAAAATGGCCCTTTAAACAATCGATTCTCCTTATGACTTAAAACTTACTTTTCGATTCATCTCATGACCTTAAACTGACTCATCGGTTCTCGCGTGACCTAAAAATTGTTTCCTATAAGAGTTCAGTCCTCCTCGTGATTCTAAATTGACTCACCGATCCTCGCACGACCTAAAAAAATTGTCCTTAGTACCTTCGGTCGCCGCCATTGGTGAAGTTACTATTTTCCCCCTAGACTTAAAAACCCTTATAAACTCAATTATTTATGTGGCATTTACTAATTGTTTCTCTTTAATTCTTTTTTTTCATTTTGTAATATTTCTGTTCATTGGGAGTGTGTATGATGCTTGTGATAAATCAAAAAACAAAATTTTGATAGGAAAAATGAGAGTGAGAAGTGAGTTTTACGAAAAAATGAGAGTGAGATTGAGAGGACAAATAACTTTTTTAAAATTGTTGCTAAAAGCGTGTTTAGTACAAATATTTTTATGAAGAAATATGATAAGCGGTCTTAATAAATACACTTAATATAAAAATTTAAAACTTTATAACTAATAACATTTTTATGTTTGAATTTTATCTAACTATTGAACCAGGTTAGAGAAAGCAGGTTTAGCAAGCACATGTTTAGATAAAACTGTGTTTGCCAAAAATGTTTTGCATAGTTTGGAAATTAAATTTTAAACCCCATATTTCGTTGATTTATACTAATATAATAAGGCAACACCTGAGTTTGGTGAAACCTTTTTAATTGTCCAGAATACCCCAAAACAATTTAAAATTTCCATTAATTGTGTTTTCTTCTAAAACAGTTACGGGGTTAAAAATGTAAAAGTAATTATTGCAAACAGCAACCGTTGCTTTCAAAAAAAAGAAAAAAAGAACTGCCACTTTAAAAAAAAGAAAGGCATCCACATAATCGAAGAGATATATGAAGTTGTAGGAAGAGAGAAATTGGGAAGATGATGGTAGAGTATAGTTTTCGTGATGTTGAGGTTTATGCATCGTGAGGATTTTATAAAATTGGAGAATTTCATTTTGATTTTTCGGTTATTATTGTACTGAATTGGAAGTAGCATTCAATGGCAGGGGGCTTTAAGATATTTTCAGGGAGGAGATTTGTGAAGAAGAACATGAGCGGAGGGCTTTCACGGAGGAGAAAGAATCAACTAAATAAGATGGTAATTGTTAGTTCTCTCCACTTTGATCTTTCACTTTCTCTGTTTTTTTTAAATATAAAAGGGTTTTCAAACAGAAAAAAATAATGTAAATTAATTGCATCTTAAAAAAAAAAATACAAAAACACAACTGATGGAAGCAGAGAGAGAGAGATGGAAGGGGGGATTAACCCCACGTCACACCATTTCCCCCATGTTATTTTTAACCCACTTTCCCCCATGTTATTTTTAACCCACTTTCCCCCATATCCTTCCCCCCTTTCATTCTCTCTCTCTCTCTCTCTCTCAGTTTCCCATCTCTCTCTTCGCGTGTCAATTTTATAACATTAAAGGCTTTATAGATTGGATATCAACTCCATTTTACTGTTCTTTTCTTACTATTACTTGAGACGAAAATTGAAAATCGGAGACCGAGTTGCGACGACAAGACTCAACGCATAAAAGTCAATATTCATAGTTTTAATGATCAACGATCTTGATCCATTTTCAGAACCAATATTGATTATTGAGTTCAAATGTTACATTTTTTTAAATTTTGTAGACTACTATTATTGTAATTTTTTATCACGGAACAGACTTTACAGGCAATCTTTTACGACTCTTTCTCTAGATTTCATGATTCTACAAAAAAATATTTTCAATTAAGCTTCTAAATAAATAAATAAAAACATTCATATAAAAAATGTTCCTAATTTATTTTCTATAAAAAAAATACACATCTTGTATAATTAAGTTTTCTAAAGAACACACATTCATAACAAAACATTCCTAATTTTGTAAAGAAAAAAATAAACATTGTTTTTAATTACGTTATTTAAAGAAAAAAGAAACACATTCATTGTTTTAAAAAATAGTAATTAATTAAAAAATGCAATAATGTTTGAATACTAATATTTCTTTTGTAAAAATGTTTGAATAATGCCTATTTTGTTCAACATTTAATATTATTTATTTAATATTTTAATAACATTTTTAATATTTAAAATTAATGTTTTCTACGTGTAAATTAATTAATAAATAATAATTTTAAAAAATTAAAATTTATTGTATCGTTACAAACGTATGGTGTGGCCCGACCGCCAGTAAAGTTGAAAAATTAAGAGCGAGCCCCATCCTTTTACCGTATCTCTCGCAACCAAACGCCTCCGCAGAAAAACCCAAATCTCTCATCAAGCGTCTCTCTCTCCAAATTCAAATGGAGGGGTATCGTTCCAGTAGAAGCAAGAAGAAGAAACACTTGGAAGACACAACAACAACTTCATCATCGTCTGCTTCCTCGAATTCCTCCGACGATGTCGACATCAAGTCCTCTTCAAAGCGGCGGAAGCGCAGTCACGGGAGGCGACGAGAGGAGAAACGCCGGAGCGATGGAAGATCAAGGAGAGAGAAGGAAGATAACAGGAGGAGAGAAAGAGAGAGAAAGAAGAAGAAGAAGAAAGAGATAAGGGATAGAGAGAGAAAGCAAAGGCTGTCGCGGCGAGAGGGAAAGAAAAAGTTATCGGATTCAGAGTCCGATGGAGAGTCCGGGAGGAAAAGAGAATCATCCAGGGATTATGATTCGAAGTCCCAAATTGAGCCCGAAGCCGTTGTTCGGTATATTTTGAAGGAATTCCCTGGTGTAGCCGCTGATTTAGAACAGGTGCTAGTAATTCTCCAATTACATATATGTATGTGCTTGTGTTTGTAGTATTATTCTTTATGTGTTTGTGTTTCCATGTATGTAATGATAAATAGTGTCAATTTTGACATCGAAAAAGTTTAAAATCTGTATACGCCTGTATATACATGATATCTATTACGATTATATGGGTTGTTATTGATTGTGAATCAGTTTCCTCGTCACTGTTTACTTTTGATTAGATTATATGAATACTATTGAGTTTTCTCTCAATATTCTATATTTTTCAAATTTGCATGTCACGCAGTTTTTTTTGTGTGGGTGCCGTACACACACAGATCGCTGTTTATGATGTGAATTTGTTAGTATTGTGAATATGGAAATCATCAAGATTAAGAGCTGTTTTGTGTAGTGCGTATTCGTTGACAATTGACATTGGTATTTTGGTAATGCTTGCTTTCTTTGTTGTGAGTTTTCTCTCAATATTCTATATTTTTTAAATTTGCATGTCACGCAGGTTTTTTTTTTGGGTGCCTGTACACACACAGATCGCTGTATATGATGTGAATTTGTTAGTATTGTGAATGTGGACATCAGCAAGATTAAGAACTGTTTTGTGTAGTGCGCATTCGTTGACAATTGACATTGGTATTTTGGTAATGCATGCTTTATTTGTTGGATGATAAGATAGTGAGCAATAATTCTATGTAAGTTTGATAGCATGGACATTGCACTTTAGTCGTCGTAGTAGTGGAGAACCTAGAGTTATGAAAAGGGAGGGTGAGTTAGTCTTCTCTCATCTCTTGATTCATTGTAGCTTTGCCAGGGAGTATGGTGTTTTTGCTTTATCGGTTTTCTGGTGTTGATTTGGTTTTTGGGAAGCATGTTTTTGATGTCTTGTTGGGTTGGAAGGGTGGATTAGTGTCGAGAAGTAGGAGGAAAGTTTGGCTTCTAATTCCTTTGTGCATGACATGGTTAATTTGGTTAGAGCAAAACATGAGATCTATTGAGAGAGTTGAATTCCCAACATATGTGCTCCTTGTTAACTTGCACAGTTGGATTTCAGAGCGAAGAGCACCATCAGTGGATGATATGCTAGATTTTTTTGGACTCTTTGTCTTAGTTTTTGTTTTGATCCTTTTGCGGAGGTTTTTGTTGTTTACTCCTTGTAGGTGAGCTTCTCTATCCTTTTTGTAAGGGTTCTCCCTTTTTTTTTTGGTTGGCATTTTCTTAATTCCCGTTTATAAAATCTTTACTTATAAAAAAAAGAGAACCTAGAGTAATGAATTATAGTCTCCAAGTTGTTGAAGGAGAATGCTCAGATACAGATGATATGGAGGCAAACTGTATGTAAAAGGTTAGGCAAATGAGGCTAGCACACCCTTGTTGTGCTGAGGGGATATGCTCGAGTGGGTCTAAAGGTTCCTTTCGATGGCCGACCACCCCGTTTGTGGTATGATCTACACAAGTTATAGTGCTATATCCTTTGAGATGCTTTAAGTTATGTATATCTTGAGGATGTGCTCCATAATGGATATAAAGAGGTATAAAAGCACATTGTGTTCCTTTTTTTATGGTATGGAGTTGGGTTCTAGTGAAGATCTATCTCGATGCAACTCTCTCGAGGGAGGGGAGCAAGTTCTTTGACAACTAACTCTAGTCACCAAGTCACATCTCAGGAGGTCCCTTAAGAGGATCATAGAGTCACTCGAGAGGTCCATAACCGCGAACACTATCCCTAACCTAACTTCAAAGGGGTTTCCAGGCCATGTTTTTGACCTACGTAGGTACAAGTGCATTAGGGTGTTGTTGGAAATAATCATTAGAGATAGGTTTAGGGAAGGAGGTTGTACTTTGAAATAGTAGATGTCTTTGACTTTTGATGGTCTTCCCAATCACGAAGTTAGAATTTTGAATCTCGTGACTCAGCCTTATGTTGATGATTGCCCAGCTGCCACAGAGCAACAAGGAAATAATCTGGACCTTACCTTATTAGAGAAATGTGAATGGGCCTGTAAAATGATCTCTGTTGAATAGAGATTGCTATTGAGGGATAACACGAACAAACATATTACCTTGGGAAATTTGGCCCATTCCATTTTGCAGTCGGTCACAAATATATCATATCATCTAGCCTAAGGGAGAAATACAACTAGATTTTGCAGTTTTGTTTCATGAAAAAAGATGAAGGCCTTCCTTTTTTTCTTTTTTAGTTCATATAGCATGAATGAGGACATGGAGCGAAGATACCTTGTCTAAAGGGTTGTACATTTCACTTGATGATTCCACCTACCTCATACGGATGAGAAATGGGAAATCATTAAAAGGAATGGTTCATTAGGGTCCAGGGAGGGAGAGTGTTCATTAGAGGCCTTGAATTTGATGTTGCAACTTCATAAAGGACGAGGGCATATGAGTGGAATCCGTGGTTGAGGGAACACTTCGTAGAGCCGAGTGCGCAATTGTGCCTAGCAAGCGAGAGAAGTGATGCGCAAGAGCATAGCCTTACTTGGCTGAGATGGGTACTGGGCGAGTAAGAAAAGAAGGCCTTTGAGCATCTTTGGGCAACTAAGGCTGAAGGCTAAGAGATTGCGTACATTGGCGTCAACCGGCATGATTCGACCCCAAATAGACGCATCAAAACTGGTGGAGATGGCTGACTGATCATTGAAGTCTGCATCACTTCATGAGATTGACACGCCAGTTCCCAATCTATGGAGATAATGATACGAGTATACACCAATGTTGTGGCATGCCAAATAGGGAACTCAAACACATGTACCCTCATTTAATCATCTTAAAATACAACATAGTGTGTTGGAACAAGACAAATGGATTGGTGTTTTCAACTACCTAGTTACTTGTTGCCTGCTGGTAGTTTGTAATGATCGTCAAACGGGAAACTGACATTTGCCCAATTAATTATTTTAGATTTCTAGAATCCTAATAAAAATGTGCAGTTCAATATTTGACAACTAAACCTATATTAAAAGTGAAGAAGAACATACAGGTTCTTTTATAGACAACAACCGTGCTATGAAATCAAAATGGTTGTACTCTGCTCCAATTCTCACAATGCTAGAAAGCCACTTCATGAGGCAAACGACAAAAAATTCTATGAGCTCATCAATCAAACAAATGCACCACAATTTCCTAGAGGAGAAGTAGGGTCTAAATTTTTTTTATTAAGTATTTTCAAACGGTTCTTGTGGTACTTTCAACTTAAGAAAACTCAGAATGTTTATTGATTGGTGTTATTTAGAAATGCTTTTACCAGACCACATGTGTTTTTCATATGCATTTACCCTGATTGGCAAGGTTAAAATCACGAAGTAGGTTTGCCAGATAATATTGGACTTCATAATGTCGTTTCTTAGCCTTCCCATAAGCTATCTGTATCCAATAATTGGATCGCGGTAGTACCCATGGCAATAATAATAACCATAGGAAGTGAACATTTTTCGTGATAGACTTCCTCGATGGACACATTACTAGTGTCTTGGTTATCCACATAAGAACTTGCCAAGTAAAGGGAACAAATTTGTTATAATATCTTCTTAATGTGCATTTATTGTATCTAATATTCATGAAGGTGCTTTCATCTTTATACTTAATACTTTTTTGGTTAGTATAACTTAATGTTTATGCAGCTGACCATTTAAACTTTCTTGTGAATGATATTTTGTTGGTTAGCTTTTGCAAATGATTGATGATGGACAAGCTGTTGACATAAGTGGACTATTTGAAAAGTCTTTGGTAAAGCATTTGAAGAAGCTCTTCCAATTATTGAACCTTAAATCAAATGGAGAGCAAGTTTTTCTGCTACCTCCGGATAGTCGTCCAACTTTGGAAGTTGTTGGGCCAATTATTTTCTCTCAAAAGGATTCTAATCCTCAACAACCGGACTATTCTATATCACCAAAGGATATACACTCAGAGCCACCGGATGTAGAACGTGGACAAAAGGTAGATGATAATATGGCCATTCAATGTCCAAACGAGAATGTTGATGCTCCTAGAAGGAGGTAATTATACATCTTTGACATTTTTTTGTGTGCATGTATTTCTCAAATACTTGATATTTGTTGCTTTAGTATACGATACAAGTGGCTCATTTGGAATTTGCTGTATAAACCATGGTAAGTGTCAATGATCTTATATTCTATTTGTTTACCTTGGGTAATTTTTTTTATATACTTGATCTCGTGTCGCATTATGACTCTTATAGCCCGTTTGGGAACCCAAGAGAGAAAAGAAAAGACAAGATTACTTAAGTAATAAAAGAACAGACAAGAAGAGAAATAATCGAGTTCTCTCCTTTTTGTTTGGGTAAACAGAAGAGAAAAGAATGTTATTTCTCTCTTTTTTAGTTAGTTTACATAAAAGAAAAGAAAAAAAAAGTGTCTTAATTTACTAAACTAACCCTATTTTAGAGTAAGAGTACTGAATGCACTTGTTTTTGGAAGGCTAATATTGGCATTAATAAACAAGAGCATTTACATGATTTATTTTCTTTCCAAATCTCTCCACTTTTAGAGAGATTGAAAAAGGTGATTTTAAAAGACAAACAAATCTCTCAATTGCTTTCCATTTCTCTCCTCAAGTGATTGGAGTGAATAACACAATCGTTTCTTTTATTTTTCAATCATCCAATCCAAATGAGCTGTTAAGAAAAAGCCGCAAGTACTAACATTTGAGACGAAAGGTAGTTGAGCCCTATTTAGTATCGTTTTTATTTTCTATTTTTTGTTTTTCATTTTTCAAAGAACACTTAAAAGCCTGTTCTTGAGAATTTTTTTTAAAACAACTCATTTTTCATAAATTACCAAAAATGATGTTTCTAAATTCTTGAAAAGTATTTTTGCTAAAAAATTAATATGATATCAAAACGATGAGGGGTCGTTTGGTAACATTTGCATTTTTCTATTTATGCCTACAATAAATATAAAAATACTACAAAAAGCGTTCATTTTCGTGCACCACGATGGCATTATGCGTTTTCGTTCATTTTCGTGCAAGAAAGCAAACACACTCTAAAAATTATTTATTTTCGTGCACCATGATGACATTATGCATTTTCGTTCATTTTCGTGCGGAAAAACAAACACACTCCCATAAGCGTTCATTTTCGTGCACCGCAATGACACTACGCTTTTTCGTTCGTTTTCGTGTGAAAAGGTAAACACAGTCCAAAAAGCTCCTTTAAGTTTTGCACCAGGTTTTTCCAACACTAAGGTCCCACTTTAAACATTTTTAATTAATTCTAGAAACATCGTCATGACCTCATTTTGTGTCCATAGTTAGATTTGGATGTTATCTTTCAAATAAAACTTATTTAAGGAGATTTGGTTAGATAGATTTTCAGGAAATGATTTTTTCCCAAACTCATCTACTTTTTGTCACAGTTTGTTCAAGAGGGTAAAACCCTATTTTCGGGACTTCTTTTGGAAATTGTTTCTTCATAAACATTTTTCCAACACATTATTTTAGTTATCTGGAAAGTTTTATAAAGTGTGAATACCATTTGATGGGTCAAACTATTTTAAAAGAAAGTGGACAAAATTTGTGTTACTTGAGGTCCAAGGATTCAATTCCATGGGAGATTCAAAAAGACTTTTAGTTCAAATATCAAGAATTGATATTATTTTTACCACTCTGGTAAGTATGGACCTAAAATGTCACATATAATGAGAAGAATGTGTAAATCCAAAGGACTAAGAACAACTAATTATAATTAGGTGCTAATTATGCCTTGCCTTAATTAAAATTCTTATAAAGGTTAATTAAGAAAATTATTGCATTTAAGAGTTAATTGTGATATATCCAATTCCTTGTAAGTCAAAGAAGTTAGTTGTGATATGTTCTTTAGGCAATGAGACATATAAATTGACATAGCTCCATATATATGCTCTTTGGAACTAGAACCCATCAATAGAATTCTCTTTCAAAGGCACCCATCTCCTTAATGACCTTAATTGAAGTACTTGATTTAAAGTTAATTAAGGAGATTATTGCATTTCTGAGTTACTTGTGATATATCCTATTCCTTGTAAGTCAAAGGAGTTGTGATATTATGACCCGGGAATCTCTTGACCCGACAATCATTGAAGTACTTGGGCGTCGTTAGACTACTTGTTTCGTTGGGCTTATGGAATTTGTCAATGACCCATATATCATAGTGAATACTTTTAGAGCCTGAATGATTAAATGGCTTGTTAGATTGGATTGAGCTCAAAGCCCAAGCGTTTTGTGGATCATTATGTTTATTTTAAGGGCTGATTAAGCCTTTTTGATTTTTTTCAAATTCTTCTCTCTCTCTCTCTCTCTCTCTATTCTCCCTGTGTTCTTCATCATCATCATCATCATCATCGTCCTCATTTTTCAAATCTTAAAGTTGTATTTTTGGATTCAACTTGGTGTCAAAGTACTCCGATCCAACCCTAGAACATGTTGAAAAATTCTGAGAATGGTCACGAAGTGATCATTGCATGCTGATATCATCATGCTAATGAGTTGACGTCCATACGGACGATGATGATTGCGATCACCTAGTTCAACTTGTCTTGGCCTGTTTATAATTATGTTCATTTTGTAGAATGTTTTGAATTCATTTGTTGTCTATTTCATGTTTTCCAATGATTTTTAGTTTTGGATCCCTATTTTTTAATATGAAATTCTAGGCATTACTCATTGATTGTGATTGTCGAAATTAGAGGTGCCAAAATTACTATAATGGGTCAGATTTATGGTTGTCTTTAGTGATTTTCTTCTGTTTTAATCTCCTTATTCTTTAAAAAAATGTTTGGCTATGTTAGTGTCAAACACCAACATTCATCGAATACTTCTCGACGTTGTCTAAATATGCGCTATTATTATTTTTGTTTTTCAGAATTGGACACCTTTTAGATACTTCTGAGACCTGTATCCATCACGTTTCTTTTTTCCTTCTATTTTTTTTCCAAGTAGCTTTTGGCTAATGGTATGGGTGTCACACTCTAAATGAAAGGTGAGAGGTTCAAGCCTTCTCCTTTAGATTTTTTAAATTTATGAATTCTAGATCTCAAAACTTCTAATTTGTTTATTAAAACAATTTCTAATATAGATATTAGGCTTTGTTGTTCACACTTCTATTTTTAGTATGTTGAATGTGAAATGATTTCTTACTATTTTGGTATGATAAAATATAATTTTTTTTGTGATTTGAAAATCAGTTATTATCATTTTCGTGAACAAATAATATATATCGATTGAATGTCCCAATCATGGCTTGTCTCGTCTTGATTTAAAAAAAAAAAAATGTTGTGTCTACATGTCTGTATTGTGTCATGTCCTTGTCCGTATCCGTGCTTCTTAGGCTTGCGACATATAGTAGTATTCGGCTCACTTTAGGGATTGCGAACCTGATTTTGCCTTGAACTAGTATTGGTTTGGCAAATCTTAAGCATTTCTTTGTTTGTGGCTTGGTATTTTTGGGATTTGATTTGATTCTTGGTTCTTGTTACCGATACTTTGCTTTATTCCTTGTTGGATTGATTTCATATGGCTAAGAAAAACGTTTAGATGTTAAGGATGATGACTTGCCTGGATATGTTACCTCTAAGCAATTGAATGGTCTCAATTATTTTGTTTGGGCACATGCTTTAAGAGTTTTTCTGAAGGGGAAGCACAAATAGAAATACACAACACATTCTCCTTCACACAAAGGGCATTCCACTCTTTCTAATTGGGAGACTATAGATCCAGTTGTTATGGGATCTTCTTTCTAATTCTATTCTTCTTGATGCATAGCATGTTGACACTCCAATGGACTTCACTATTAAGCTTGATGCTAAATAAGGAGAATCATTTCCTGATATTAGTCTTTATTTCGGCCGTTATCTTTACTACTACTCTTGTTAGTATTCACGTCTTCTCTTCAGCCACATTTTAAGGATGTTTTTCATATTGCACTATGTGAAGAGTGTCCTAGGTAATGTCATATTGCTTCACTAGCTTCTTGTTTCTGACGGTTGATGATAGGAACTGGTTGTCACTTTGATAGGAGGTCTAGTTCTAGTTGTTGTACCTTTGCTGGTGATAATCTTGTTACTTGGCGTAGTAAGAAATGTAATGTAATTGTCGCTCTAGTGTTGAAGCGAAGTATCGGGTTATGGTTCATATCACTCTCTTTTTCGGAACTTTGGTATCAATGTTCTGGTTCCTGTGCAAATGATTTTGGAATAATCAAGCATCTATTTTTATTGCTAACAATTCTGTTTCCTTGAGCGCCCTAATCATATTGAGATTTCCTATCACTTTATTTGGGGTTTTTTGACGAGGAAGTAAATTGTCAATTCTTATATTAGCTTGGAGGATCCATTGGGTGATATTTTTATGAAGTCGGTGGCTCATTTTATATTCCAGCGATTAACCTCTAACCTAGCATGTTTGCTACTATGATTTAGCTTGAGAGGAAGTGTTTAAAGTATTTTTTTTTATCTACAATTGACCAAAGTATACTTGTAACTGTTTTTGATATAGTAGTAATATAAATACATGTGAGATTAGGGACTGATTAAGTCTCCTTGTTTTTTCAGCTAGTCCTCTCTCTCTCTCTCTCTCCTCCCCCTTATCTGTTCATCCTCTATTTTTCTTCGCAACTCTAAATCCAAAATTTGTGATTCAGTTAGGGGAATTTCAAAAAGTTCAAAAATTCTCTGCCTCTGCCGTGATTCCCACAGCTCCTTCAGTGATTGTGCTAGTGTTCTTTCCTTGACTCCCATGGTTTCATGTAACCAAAATTGTTGAGACACTTGAAAATAAGGCCCAGTATTGTCTGATTTTTATTCTTATTTGCAGAGATGAGAATGTTAAGGTGGATGTGCGGTAAGACTAGAAAAGATAAAATTAGGAATGAAGAGATTCGTATAGTGGTAGGGGTTGCACCAATTAAGGATAAATTGAGAGAAAATAGATTAAGGTGGTTTGGACACATACAATGTAGACCGGTTGATGCAGTAGTTAGAAAAAGCGACAAGATTATAAATAATAAAAACACTAGGGGGAGGGGTAGATCTAAATTGACATGGGATGCCGTATTAAGAAAAGATATGAACTTATTAAAACTGAGGAAATATGACTCTTAACATAGTAGAATGACGTAAAAGGATTCATGTAGCCGATTCCAATTGATTGAGACAAAGGCTTAGTTTGGTTTGGTTTGGTATCTACATGTTTGGTACTTTTGCAGTAACAATGAACTACATGTTAAATTATTGTCATATTGAATTTAGACTACTATTGAGTTGAAAATCTAAAATTCTGTTGAGTAAAACTTGAAAAATTAGTTTTCTTTCTGAATTGAAAGTTCCAAGTGGGATGTAAAACTTAATACCCCTCAAATTTAAAAATATGGTACTTTATCCACCTTGATTTTGTGCTGAACCCATTGAATGTTGATATCACTTTTCAGCATAAAAGAACCTAATTTGATATTTCTTGTAGACTTGAATGTTTATATTATTGGTCAATGGGAATAGCATTGGGACATTCAAGTGATATTGATAGTTTAAGGATTCTTCACTTCATTTTAAATAGTTTAAGGAAGTATAAAATTCATTCTTCGGCATGTCCTTGAGGATTATTAGTGGACATTGC
>JAOTRH010476301.1:0-60076 GCA_034768845.1 Heliamphora exappendiculata
TTCGAGGATCGCATAAGGGAATACAGTAGAAGATCTGACAGGAGTTTCAACTCGGAATCAAATCGTAGTTGAAGAATCGATGGACAAAAGGTATTCTTCTAAATTAACTTTGGTTGCACGGCTTTTATTTTGATCGCTCGTCGTCAAAAGTTTTATCTAGAGCCAGTTTCGGCGTTTGCTCGTCCAGTGAAGTTTTTTTTATCGAAAATCGTTTACAAAAATAATGATCTTGCCAGTTTTGCCCCCATCAAATTGGTATCAAAGCTGTTTTATTTTTTATTTACGGTTATCGGGGTCGGGTAATTTTAGAACTGTTGCTAACTTTGTTTTGCGGGCGTTCTAATCCTGATTTTATGATCATCCTTTATTTTCATATTTGATTGAATGCGTTGATGATGATTTAATTTAATTATTTTTTAACCACGATAGTTGATCGTGGTAGATTGATTGTGAACTCTACGGAGGCGTAGAATCAATGTAATATTTATTATTTTTCAGTTTTTAGTTCTTGTGTATATATTTTTTTGATTTACTATAAACGTAAAAAAGACTGAAGAACAAGTGGAAGAACAAAGGCGACGGCAACATGAGGTGGTTGACGGGGCAACCAGTTTTTTTGATTGCTTTGCAATTTGTTTTTCTTCAGGATTTTTTTTTCTGGATAATAATAAAAAAGGGAGCTATTTTCTAGAATAGCCGTGCCAAACGCTGCCTTAGGCAGCAGCGCAAAAACCAAAACAGGCTGCCGATTTTCCCAACAAGCAGCGCACACCAGTTTTTCCAAAAGCAGGAGCGCCAAACGTGGCATAATCACAACGCTGAAAGCGGTTTTCCCAAGCTAGCAGCATCGCCATTCCAAACGCTGCCCTTAGCTAGCACAAACGCAGCAGCTTTTTGGGTGCTGTTTTCAGCACTGTTTCGATAAAAAGGCAGTGGTTTCCCAAGCATCCAATCCAAGCAGTTTTTCATCCCAAGCAGTGTGTTTTAAAGCAAGCAGGCACTCCCAAGCAAACTGTTTCGGTAAACCAAGCCGCCGGTTTCAAACACTTGGTGCAAAGTGCAAATAGGGCACGATATTTCAAGCAAGGAGCAAACAGCAGGTTCTTTCCAAAAACTGTTTGGGCGTAGTGTTTTGGATTTGGCGTGGGCGCAGAGACGCAAGGTGTGGTGGCCGGTGGTGGTGCAGGTGTCTTGGGACAATATTTCTAATATGCATTGATTAATATGTGGTATATTTGTTTATCACTATGAAATAAAGAGTTCTGAAATAAATAGAATACAGGAAGCTGATAAAGATTAAACTATTCAAGCTTATCTTTGAGCAAAAGATTGAAACTCTTTAGAGTTTCGATTCTTAGAGTTTCGATTCGATCATAAAATTTGAATATTTTATATTTATCTTGCATTTAATTTATTTTTTATATTAAATACGTGAGCGATAAATATTAATTTTATTTATCCTGTTAATTTAATTAATTCGAATATTTAATTTTAATTAAAAGATTTTGTAATTAAAAATAAAATTAAGTTTTTTTAATTAATTAATTTTAATTAAATGAAAAAACTTTAGATATTTTATTTTTTTACAAAATATCACGTTTAAGATTTTTTTTTAAAAATCAGATATCATGGAAAAACGTGAGAATTAATTCTAGATTTTGAATTAATGTTTAATCGAAATAAATTATTTTTTTCGAAAAATGTGAAAGAGAAAATAAAATAAAAAAATACTTTTAATCACTAACTTAGCTGAAAAGCTATTGAAAAAACTGTGTATTTATTAAATTTTATTTATTACGCATTTAAACGCGAAAAGATGGTTTGATAAACCAGAATATTTGGAATCGTGTACACGGAAAGATATTTGATTCTTTCAGATTGTGTGATTTTTGAAATTAATAAATTTATTTTAATTAAACGAATTTTTATAACCCTAAAAAGTATTTTTAAAATCTAAGTGGAAGAGAAAATTTATTCACAGATAAATCCCGCGGTCTCCATCACCAGTTTGTAGGTGATAATGCAATTAAATCATGTGTGTTGACAGTAAAGCCTTCCTCCTCATCGGACAGATTAATTGCGGTATCGCTAGTACAAATCTTCTTTATGGATAATTCTAGATAATTGTTAGTGTGGATCACTTCTCCATCTGAAGGATTCATTGCGAAGCGATTGATTTGGGATTAGGTGATGGTTAACACTTAACTGTATATAATAGTATTCTCTCCATTTGAGTCACTGCTATTATATACTGGACCGAAACTATGTCAGCTATTTAATTTTACTTGGCATGGTCAGTTGCCTAGATAGTAAAATTAAAATGAATTGGCTTGTCTTGTCTGATGATGGATAGTAGATGTCCACCCATCGTAACATGCTATTCTCAGGTTACCGGGCTGCTGAAAAATTAATTTTTAAATAGTAGAGAGAACCAAATTAAAATAAATTCAAAATTTTGCTTATCATAATTAACGGTATTTTAATTATGTGATTCTCAGGATTAAAATTGTTTTCAACACACTCGCTTTTATACTCAAAAAAACAAACTTACGGGACCAAATTATGTTGACTGGAAATGTGACTTGAATATAACTTTAACTACAAATGGTATTTTTTCAATACCAGAAAATGTGTTTGTTTCTGAAAAAGGTTCTTCCTCTTAGCCGAAAGGTATGAAGAAGAAAAATGTTCAGAAATAGGGAAACACAGTTTCCAAAGTAGTTAGTGGGCCAAGGATTGGTGTGAAAAAGCCAATAATAGATGTTTTCACTACAACCAAACCCGGCACTAGAAAAAGCTATGTCTAATATTTCTCAGAAGGCAGAACAAACAGGATAATTTCTGTTCAATGGTTGTGAAAACATGTTTTGCGGTGTTATCTACCAGTACCTGGTGTGTAGATACGGGAGCCACTAATCATGTCTGCAATTCATTGTAGGGGTTCCAAGAAATTCGACAACTTAATGATGGGAGATTTACCATATATGGGCAATAATACAAAAGTAACAGCAGTTGTAGTAGGAGACGTCACTCTTAATTTTGGTAGAGATCGGGTTTTAATATTGAGATATTGTTATTATGTATCTTTCATTAGAAGGAACTTAGTTTCCATTTCTGAATTAGCTAAAAATAGATATTTAGTTTATTTTAATAACCCCGTGATTATTAAGGATAATAAATAGGTTATCTGTTCTGATACATTGGTGGATGATCTTTATATTATTACTCTTATCTCTCCTATACTGCAACTAACTGAAATGAATAGCACATTCTACTTTACCATATAAGAAAAAGTTTCATTCTTTAATGAATCAAATATTTCTTTGGCACTTACGTTTCAGTCATATTAATCTAAAAAGGATAAACAAACTGATAGACGATGGACCTTTGAGTTTATTAGAAGTGAAGACACTTCTAGTATATGAATCTTGCTTAGAGGGTATGATGACCAAGAGGTCTTTTTTGTCCAAAGGCTATAGAGCTAAAGAACTTTTGGAGCTGGTTCATTCTAATGTGGTCCTATGACAATCCGGGCTAGAGGTGGCTTTGAGTTATTCGTCAGTTTTATTGATGACTACTCAAGGTATGGATACATTTACCTACTGTACCGTAAATCTGAATGCTTTGAGAAATTGAAAGAATTTAAGGCGGAGATGGAGAAGCGTCTCGGTAAAAGTATCAAATCACTATGATCCGACCATGGTGGGGAATACCTCTTTGGAGAGTTTAAGGACTACTTGTTATTATAGGGGATTACATCCCAGTTGACTGCACCTGGCACTCTACAACAGAATGGTTTAGCAAAAAGAAGGAATATGACTCTTATGGAGATGGTAAGGTCAATTATGAGTTATTCAGGTTTATCAGATTCGTTTTGGGGACTCGCTTTAGAAACAGCTTACATTCTGAACTTGGTACCTTCTAAGTCAGTACATTCTACTCTCACAAAATTGTGGACTGGGCGTAAGCCTAGTCTGAAACACATTCAGATTTGAGGGTGTCCAGCACATGTGCTGAAAGAGGACACGAGTAAGTTGGAACTGATGACGAAAGTCTGTTTCTTTGTGGGATATTCCAAGGAGCGAAGGGTGGTCTATTTTATAATCCTAAAGATCAGAAGCATAAGTCTAGTCTGAAACACATTCAGATTTGAGGGTGTCCAGCACATGTGCTGAAAGGGGACATGGGTAAGTTGAACCGAGGATGGAAGTCTATTTTTTTGTGGGATATTCCAAAGGAACAAATGGTGGTCTATTTTATAATCCTAAATATCAGAGTGTCATTGTTAGCACCAATGCCCAATTCTTGGAAGAGGATTATATTATGGATCACAGGCCTAATAACAAAATTATTCTAGAAGAGCTGAGAGAAAATATCAATAGAACGGAAGATGAACCACAAGTCACTGATATTCCATTACCTCGTCGTAGTGGGAGGATTATCGGGACAGGTGTAAATCAAGAACAAGGTGCTGATGCACAGGGTTCAGATTCTGCATAGCCTGTTACTGCTAGTATACAGACACAAGTAGTGCCTCGCCGTAGTTGGAGGATTGTTCATCAACCTGATCGGTATATGTTCTTGGGAGAGTCGTTTGATAAGATCTGGACAAAACTAGATACCGAGATCTGTAACTACAATAAAACACTAAAAGACAGAGATGCAGATATTTGGTAAAGGGCTATGAATTCAGAAATAGAATCTGTGTATTCAAATCAGGTCTGGGAACTTATAGAACCACCAAAAAGAAAAAAATTCATTAGATGCAAGTGAAACTACAAGAGGAAGAGAGAAGTAGACGGGAATGTTGAAACTTTCAAATCTAGGCTTGTTGCTAAAGAGTTCACTCATAAAGAAGGGATCGATTATGAGAAAACTTTTTTGCCGGTAGCCATGCTTAAGTCTATCTGAATTCTCTTATCCATTACCACTCATTTCGATTATGAAATCTAGAAAATGGATGTCAATATAGCTTTTCTTAACGGAAGTCTTGACGAGTGTATCTATATGATACAACCAGACAGATTCATTACAAAGGGCTAGGAACACATGTTGTGTAAGCTTAAGAGATCCACTTATGGACTTAAGCAGGCATCGAGGTCTTGGAACACTCGATTTGATCAAGCTATAAAGTCTTATAATTTTTATCAAAATCTAGATGAGTCCTGTGTGTACAAGAAGCGGGACGAAAGCGTGGTGATCTTTCTAGTACTTTATATAGATGATATCTTACTCATCGAAAATGATGTGGGGGCATTATCTACGGTTAAAGTATGGTTATCTGGACAGTTTGATATGAAGGACTTAGGAGAAGCCAGTCACATCCTTGAGATCAAGCTTGTGTGAGATCAAAAAAAAAGGATGTTGGGCTTATCACAAGCAAAGTATATCGATAATATCCTTGCTCGTTTTAGCATGCAGGATTCCAAGAAAGGATTTCTCCCTTTCAAGCATATAATCACTATATCCAGTGATCAGTGTCCTAAGACACCTGATGAGATAGAGAAGATGAAGGCAGTTCCTTATGCTTCGGTAGTAGGAAGCCTCATGTATATTATACTTTGCACTAGACCCGATATTTGCTTTGTTGTTGGCATGGTTAGCAGATATTGGTCTAATCCGGGGCAGGAGTATTGGACTACGATAAAGAATATAATCAAGTACCTAAAAGGACTATGAATTATATGTTAGTTTTACCAGGCAGACAGTCTAGTACCTTTGGGGTACATAGACTCAGATTTTTAGTTAGACATAAAACTTACATCATGAGACAACCTTGCAGATCCTTTACAAAGATCTTACCAGCTAAGACTTTTGATAGTCATGTAGAGGGCATGAGAGTCAGATGCATGATAACATGGTTTTGAGTATAAGTGGGTGATTATTAGGGTTGGTATACTGAAAATTATATTTTTAGTATTTAATTTTATTTTAATAAAATTAATTTTCTATTTTATGAGAATATTTATGAGTAATGCATGTATATTATTTTTTAATATTATACATGGATGTCCGATATTCTGTATAATATTTAATCTAGTGTGTAGAGTACGACTTACACACAAAAAACCAGATTTTAGGTTCTTGCAGAATATAAGTTTTATATTTACAATTTAGATGGAAATGGACATACCATCGATACGATTGTGGTACAGAGTTTTAGTAGGCCTATCTTGGTTACGAGAAACAGATAATAGCATCGTCTATTGTTCTGATTATCTGTGCCAGTACACTTTTTGTGTATTAAACTGGACATTTTGAGTAATTAATTTTATACTGACTATATAAATTAATGCACATCCCGAGATTATTATGAATAGTGCTTATCCTCTTAATCCTGAAATAATTATTGATTTGCGTATATTTAATATTCGTTATTTTGATTTATCAGAGGGTGCGATCTTATATGGGTCTATATTTTTGATGAGTTGGATAGCGATATTATTTATATGGCAAATATTAATTATTGAAGGAATCCACGTCCCGAAAGATCGAAATTGACAATACCCTCTTAAGAAAGCTTATAAGTTTTGACCGGACCAAACCCTATAGGTGGATTTGATTATTTGGCGGTCAAATAAGTTAAGCAGAAGGACTTAAGGAATATCAAGATGCAGATTAAATTAAAATTTCAGTAATTAAATTTAATTGGCGGGTATCAAAAATCTTAATGTGGGGAGAAATGGTAAGCATTTAATAACAGGATCTCAATGCAAGAAGGTCTTGAGATTATGGGTCAGATTGCAATTATAGTTCTTTAGTAGGGTGAACTTTAATTCAGTGTTTTATGAAAATTGCAGAAACCCCTACGTCTTTCTATAATTGTAGAAATCGCTAGTAGGTATCTGTGTTCCACTAGAAGTCTTATTCATAATTATTCCCCAAGTCTTTACTGTAGCCTTATATATATGTAGGTAGGCTGAACTAGTTTGAGATCATATCATTGATATATCATATTTTTTGTCTTTCAGGATGAAAGATATCTGGGTTCTACCAGTACGAGTTCTCGATAGTCCGTACCCCACACTACCTTCGAGGATCGCGTAAGGGAATACAGTAGAAGATCTGACAGAGGCTTCAACTCGGAATCAAATCGTAGTTGAAGAATCGATCAACAAAATGTATTACTCTAAATTAACTTTGGTTGCATGGGTTTTATTTTGATCGCTCGTTGTTAAAAGTTTTATCTGGAGCCCGTTTCGGCATTTGCCCATCTAGTTAATTTTTTACCAAAAATCGTTTATAAAAACACTGATCTTGGCAATTTTACCTCCATCAGGGTTCGTCACTATCCTTTTAATTAGAGTTTGTATTGACGCCTAACGAGCATCCTGGTCCTTAATGTGGGATCGGTTGGCCCAAATAATGATAGACAAAACTGGTTGGCTCGTCCCCACGCTGTTGCCATTGAGTAAAACAGCTGAGGCATGTAGCCAAGGTGAGCGTTTAGCTTTCGCAACGAGTCGAGGATAGGTTCGGTGATCAAATTCCCATCAAGTCGACTCTGAAATTTCTGGCGTGGAATTCATGTTATGGTTCTGGATGTATGTTGGGTTGGGCAACTGCATTGCATTCATCTGCATCACGCACTTGCACAACTGTTCTTATTTATGCTTACCTTGTTAAAAATGTTAATTTGTTTGTCTCTTTGACCTTAAATTGTACTGGGTATTATACGATATGTATTGTAGGATATTTTATTGTGAGTTTGTTAAACAGTTTAGAAAATTTGCTTCTGAACTTTGGTTCATGGCATTCGTACCACAGGAAAAGAAGAACATTTTGAGGAAGGTGTGTTCGCAAAAGAAGAAGACTTCGAGAAACGGGGTGAGTGGCAGGATCCAGTCGACCCCAACAACGTCGCTTGAAGACTTAGAAATTTCTCTTTTTTCTCTTTTGTTCAGTCTTTGCGAACATTTTGTAAATTTTTGTTAAACTTTCTGGATGACTGCAATCATTAAGTATTTTGAACAAGTTCTGAACATTTAATGATGTAGTATTTATCGTATGTAATTATGAATACATGTTAGAATATCTCCCTTAATTATAGTTATATATGTCTCGATGTGCCCGTAAGACGGAGCGTCACACCATGGTTGTGGGTTGGGCCAATGGGATATACCGATATCTGATGCTAGGGATGCAAATGCTCCCCAAGGACTAATGGACGCGATAGAGTTGCTGCGTGAGAAGGTTGGCTCCATTCGTCAACTGGCTGAGACTGCTAAGGGGAGAGAGAGAGTGCCTGAGTCGAGGGCGACTGTGGCGATGCAAAAATTTTGGCGTCTTGACCCTCCAACCTTCGCTGGGGACCCTAATACCATGGTAGCTATAAAGTGGTTGGAGCTTATGACTCGGATTCTTGATACACTACAGATAGTTGAGGAAGATCTGAGCGTTTCTTTTGCCGCTTTCCAGCTGAAGGGTGACGCCCACGAGTGGTGAAAATATGCCAAGAATACCGTGGAGGGCACATGGACAGCTTTTACGAGGGTTTTTCTAGAGAAATAGTTTTTTGCTTCCTCAATAGACCTATATAAAGAGGAGTTCTATACCCTCACTCAGGGGATGATGAGCATTGTGAAGTACAAAGCCAGATTTACTAGCCTGTCTCGCTTTGCATCGGAATTGGTGGTTACAAACGAGCTGTGTTCGAGGAGGTTTCGAAGGGGTCTGAGGCCTGCGATCTGGGAGCGAGTGGCAGGATTGAGGCTGCATATTTTTACAGAGTTTGTAGCGTCGGCAGTAGTGATCGAGAACATTCTGAGTGAGACTCGTGGACCTAGAGATGTCAAGGCATAGCCAAGTGGAGCAAAGGAACAGTCGGGTGGGCGCTCCAATAAGAGGCAGAGGTCCTTTGACCCCAGTATTCATCCATCTGGATCACCACAATAGTTTTCTGCACCAGCACCATCGGTGGCTTCGTCTGGGATGCCAGGGCAGAGAGAGCTTGTCTGCTATTGGTGCAAGCAACCTGGGCATTATGTGACGAATTACCCACAACTGAGGCAGTTCTAGGGTCCAGTATCGATTCAGTCGTAGGGGAGGGAGCTGCCAGTTTGTTATGGGTGTGGCCAGCCAGGGCATATTCACAGGAACTGTCCTCAGGGAGGTAGTGTACCGAGCACGACAGGTGCACCATTTGTTCCGCCCGCGCAGGATTGACAGGTTTATCGGCAGCAGCAGCCCACAGTTTAGACTTTCCAGGTTATAGATGGGAGTACCTCAGTCCAGTCAATACGACAGCCGACAGTCCTGGGTTATGGTGGACAGACTCTAGTGACACAGGGCCAAGTGTATGCCCTTATAGATCCCAGTTCTTCCAAGGCACTGGTCGTGCCTGGTGATGCAGCTACACCTTCAGTGAGCAGAGGTACTTTCTTAGCGTGCAGATCTTGGGCCAGTGTTCTTATCAACACGGGAGCATCGTATTCCGTTGTCTCATCTGTTTTAGGGTTGGTGATGGACTCCTTGGGTGGCATGCTGGGTTTAGAGACCTCAGTTGGTAAGGATGTGATGTTTGGATGAGTTTGTAGATCATGTGACTTTGAGGTAGTTAGCCGTTGTTTAGAGTATATGATCACATTTGACTTTATCCTATGAATGGTTTGACTGACCACCTATCGTGCCTATATCGATTTCGATCGACGTGGTTGTTTTCTTTTGACCTTGTGATGTGCTGAATTTTGAGGACAAAATTTCTTTAAGGGGGTAGAGTTGTGAGACCCTGACTCGTTTTAATTTTTGCGATGTTTCGACGTGTCGTTTCTTATTTTTATAATAACATGTGTATATGTGTTTTATGCATGTTCTAACTTAGAAATGCATGTTAGGTTGGATATCGGGATCGCCAAGCGTTGTGGCACAAGAAAAAAAGATATTTTCAGTGAGCCCTATAAATATCAACCCTAAGATATTTGTTAGATAATTTCTCTCAATTCTTTGAAACTAAATCAAAATCTCTGTCTTCTCTCTAACTTTTTGAGGGGGCGTGCTTGGTTTTTGACGATTAAATAGCGAATCCTTAGTATCCTCGCCGAGGGCTACACGTTCATCTGGAAGGAATATTGTTTCGACGAAGTTCATTTTTCACGGAGTTTGAGCCACCAAGTTTTTAACTTAATGAGATAGGATCCTAAACTCTTATGTCTTAAAGGGGTGCTATGTGGAATTGTATGATCTTTTACCGTTTAAAAATACATGAAAAGTTGTTTTATGCTTTGAAAAGTTGGCTTTTGTTCTTAAACGTGTTTGGTTGTTTTGGTTGGAAAAAATAGGTTTTCAAAGGTGTTTTTCGGTTTCTTTTGAGGTTGTCGGCTCATGTATGTTCGTGGGTTTCAAAAACATGTGAGTTGATGCTTTTGATTGTGGGTTTGGTTCACAAAAATGTAAAACAGTTTTTTCATCACGCTAGGGTTTTTCGAAGTTCAGTCGGCTGAAGTGGTGAGTTCAGTCGACTGAATTGACAGTGTGTGGGTTCGATCGACTGAAGAGGGTAGTTTAGCCGACTGATCTGAGACACTGGAAAATTCATGAAATTTCAGTAGCTTTTCAGTCAATTGAATGGGGAATTTTAGTCAATTGAACTCCTGTGTGGGGTGTTTTTCTATCTTTTATGTTGGACGTGTTTGGGTCCGTGGTTTTTTTTTAAAAAGGCGTGTTTTGGTGTTTTTGTGGAAACGTTTGTAAAAACCTGAATTTATTTTTGGAAGTTTGGAGCTAACCCTTGGGGTTGAGTTTCGTGTGTTGTTTGTTGGTCTCGAGGCTTGGTGGATGACGTGATTTGCAAAACATGGTGTTTGTATATGGTTTTGTACATTAAAACCCTGGTTTCAAACATGCATAATGTGGGGCGAAAAAGTGGTCCTGCGATGAGAACCCGCGAAAATGCATTCATGCATAATGAGGGGTAAAAATGTGGTCCTACGGTAAAATCCCGTGAAACGCATTCTTGCATAATGAGGGATGGAAATGTGGTCCTGAAGATGTATAATGAGGGATGGAAATGTGATCCTGAAGTTGCATGTGTTACGTGTGTTGTGTGAAGATGCATATATTACAAGTGAATCATTGTGGGTTGTGTAAAACCGTGAAAGTTTGTGGGTTGTTTACATTTTGATAATCGTGTTACTTTAGGAGGCTCGCGTGAGTCGATGTGTTGCATATGTTTTTTTTTTTCAAACTGTTTTGAGGCTCGTGTGAGTCGAAACTTTCATATCTTCTCGCATCCTATTTTGATCATGTAAAATCATTTTTGAGGCTCGGGGTAGTAGTAACATTTATATTATTCTGTTAGCATGTTTAGTCTTTATTACATGCTTGTCTAGTTTATGCTGAGCTTTAGCTCATGGTGTAGGATTTGAAAATATTTTTCAAGTGCATAAGATCACGCAGGTTGATCTGAAGGAGCCGGATGGGGCGAAAGATCTTTATTCTTCTTTTTTGCTCTTTTTGGAACACGTTTTGTTGTATATGTTTCTTTTGGTTTTGGAATCATGTGTTGTAAGCTTGAGGGCGATATATTTAATGCATGTATGTCTTTATCTTGAGAGTAAGACTCCGGGTTTGGGTTGTTACAACCTAGGTTCTTCATTTGATGGCCTTGTTGATAAATTGTAACACCGCTAATAAATTGTGCATTGATAAATGTATCACTACTGTTAAATTACAGTTGATTTGCCTTCCGATAAATGTATCATTGTTGTTAAATTTCTATTTATCGACCTTCTGATAAAGCTTATAAATGCATCAATGCTGATTAATTGTAACATTATTGTTTCACACTATTGATAAGTTGTAACAGCGATGAATGTATCACTACTAATATCACTTACCAAATTTGTTTCCACACCTTGCAAGATTACTCCTGCTTTGTTTTGCCATTGTCGATTCTGTGAACGAGGATAGCTGGCACTGGTTTTTAGTGTGTATTTGGAAGATTTTGTCACCAGATAGAATATCCGCTTCATTTTCGACCGTAATGCTGGTTTGCTTGAGGCTATGCCGAAAGTGTTCCCTACATCTCACTATGCTTTTGTTTGCATCATTTGAAGGCGAACTTGAGGAATTTATTGAGTGGAATGCCCAACGAATTTAGAAAGAAGTTGGTGTTCCTATTTTCGAAGTGTGCGTATACTTTAACAGTTGATATGTTCAACGCATTGGTAAGTGAGTTAGTCCAAGAAGGTGGTATGAAAGTTCGACGTTTTTTAGATGACCTCCCACCCGAACATTGGGCTAATGCATACTTCCCAGGATGTAATTACAGAGAGATGTGGTCCAACGCTGTCAAGTCGTTTAACAATTATATCCGAGAGGAGCGTCATTTGCCTATTACACAGCTGGTAGATAAAATATGAGTCAAACTTATGAACTAGACATCATGATGTAGACGCAAGGCAAAGGATTGAAAAGGCATTATATTCCCTAAGACATATGTTAAACTGGAGGAAGCCTTTATAGAGGGGCGCAGTTGGGTGGTGAGTGTGTCCGGTGATGATGTGTACATTCAAACCCTTCTGTTTCGGTTGACATTAACAGAAGGACTTGCTCTCATGGTCAATGGCAATTGAAGTCACTTCCTTACTCTCATGCTGTCACCGCTATACGTAATAGCGGGAAGAATTTGAATACATATGTTGACCAATTCTACTATGCCTTAACATATCTTGCATCTTATAATGGATGTATTCGACCCATCTCTACATTGTGGAAGCCTGAAGTTCAAGATGCTTTAGACGTTATACTTCCACCACTATCACGTAAATAACCAGGATTTCCCAAGAAGATGAGAATACCTTCTAAGGATGAGAAGGTGAAGCAAATAAAGTGCAGTCGGAGTTGAAAGTTTGGGAACCATAATATAAAAACTTATAAGGAGTCGCTTCGAGTTTGGGTTTTAATGTTGTTTTCCTTTTTTTTGGGGGGGATTTCTTTGTTTTTTGTTTGCCTTGATTTTAAATAAAATAAAAATAATAATAAAAAAATTAATGGTGTTTACTTTGAGTTTGTAAATGTCCACTTCTTTTTATGTTGTTTCTAATACATTTATCACTAACTTAGTTCACTTCAGATTATATATTTTTCAGTTGATGGAACAAGGTTTCTAGATTGTGTGACAGCATGTAAATAACTGGTATTTAATGACATGTTTATTTCACAATCTAGTTCAGATAATTAATTTTGAGAAATTTTCAATCCCTGGCAACAAAAGCAGATCGTTGATACATTAATCAATGGCTAGTTCAAAGTTGAAAACTGTGCACTGATACATTTGTCATTTGAAAACATTGAGGCTTGGTATCATCGATACATTTCAGTACGAAATAATTACATTATTCGCACTGACAGATAGTCCAAACATAGAAACCAGCAAACACAAGTATTTCAAGCTATTCCTAATCAAATAGCAGCAAATACCACTTGGAAGGTAGTTAATACCAGCAAATACCAGCCAAATCTAGCCAATAGCAAACTCTCTAGTTAGTTCCTGCCAAACTCACTATCTTACCTAGCAAATAGCAACCAAAACCAGCAAAAAAATACCAACAGCAGGCAAAAGCACGGATAAAACCAGCAGCAAAATCCCAAAACCAAAATCCCATCAAAATCCCAAAAACCCAGCAGCAGCTACAATGCTACAAGTAATCATCCATCTCTTTGAAAGCAACAAGTATTCATAACTGATAAATTATTTACATTCATACATCACCCAGTTTAATGAATGTAGCATTTGAGAATGTATCGATTGAGAACTACATCAAGCAGCAGGTTTATGAATGTATCGGCAACAAGGCTAGCGGTAATGTATCATTTCATAACTTCTGAAAGGACAAAAGCAAAACTACAAGGAATGTATCAGCAAAAATAAAAGAGATGTATCATCTGAATCTAAAATCAGAAATGTATCAACCATAGCAAACCACTCCACAATAACCCATTACATACCATTACATCACATCACAATAAATTCCTTGTTAAAGTAACTACAATCTTAGGAGTTACACATTGCAAACGAAAAAACAAAAAATCAGATTTGTCCAGGAAATGTCGCAGCAAACTGCACATATCTTCATGCACCACCTAGCTCAACAGTCCTTCCGATATTGTTGAGGAAATGATGGAGCATCTCAATCCTGAAGCCAATGTAGTTATTGTGTCCAAAATAGTTGTTGATGATCTTATTATGCACATGTTGCTTCATAATATAGCAAATAATAATACCACAGTCAAGTCTGCGAGATTAAATCGGTTATCAATTAGTAATGTTGCTTGTTATAAGTAAAATAAAAATCATTTATTTAATGTTATGTTTGATCACTTACATTCTAGGTTCTTGTTATGGCATCTCCTTCACAGATTCTATCTTTATAGTAATGTCCTGTGTCATGATAAGGCCATCGGATCTATCCTTCCAATACTGATCCACATACGTTTTCTATTTACGAAAAAATACACATACTTTAACCCATTTAGTAATGTTTTCATACATTATTTCCCACTTCTTAATTAAAGCAAGTTTGTGATAATACATTTATTTAAATTGGGTAGTTGAGTACTTAATACGTAAAGTAGTTCAAATGTGTACCACTTTGTTAGCAGCGTATCAATGTTTGTTCCTTCCTAATCATGGCCACAAGGAGTTTTAGTGCCTCCATGTACCCTCTTATGTATTTATAGTAAGCAACGTCCAGTGATTTGCATGGTAGATCGGAAAAATGAGATATTTGTGCTTGCCTCCCATCTGGAGGGGTTTGTCATTACATCGATCTTTTTCCTCAACATTGTTTCTGGTGATCATTGACTGTACATTCATATAACATTACATCAAAATGTCAACATATGCAAATAAATTTGACGGCATAAAGTGTACGTATTTTCATTTTCAGTTCATACCATGCACAAACTGGTGAATATGAATGATCTCTCCTGACTCTAGTTCGCGTGCTTGCCAAAGCATCAAGTACTCCCTATATACGTCGATAAACTGAAAGATAACGATACGTGGCTGTAAACTTCAACAACGCATTCATCTAATGAAAAAAGCTACTGGTTCATTCATTTTATGACATAAAGCTTGTGATGCCATTGATAAAAAATGATTCATCGTTGTAAGTGATACATTTGGAACTTTCTTAAAGCAAATGATATAGAAGAATATATTGCCTACTGAACAGTGAATTAGCTTTGAAATTTTAAATTTCCCATTATCACTAAATGTGTTTTTGGTCATATGTTTGTGATGCTATTTAATTGCATTACTAAATGTATTGTGTATCATTTTACATATGCAAATGTCAACCAATCACTTAAATTGCTCGACGTATCCTTCTCAGATAAAAAAGTGCGTATATCTTCAATGAACACGCAATTGTTATTCACATATGAATGCCAAACAATTTTATTAACACACAAAGATCAAAATGTTGTTCAAACATAATACGAAATCATCTAGTAACAATTTTTTAGGAATACACAGTGATACATTATGAATTGGAGATTTGACATACCTGTTTGTTGAAACTGCCCATAGATTCACCAATCATTGTTTATCTATTTCATCCATCCCATTAAACACTGGATTGCTATTGCTAAGTGGCAGTAGTTTCACCGCATGCGGTTCCTTGTGTAGCTTCTCAGCATTAACATCAACAACAACATGTTATGTACTATCCACATTCCTTTTCCTTTTTTTCCTTGTCATCATACACAAAGTCTTCCTTCATTACTTCTTTCCTTTCCTTATCTTTTATTCTCCTAATCGTTGAATTTAGTGCTATGTCCTTTTTAGGTGACCAACGTACTGCTCTCCTTGTGATTTTGTGTATTGCGTATTCTTTCAAAACAATATCCATCCCCATATTGGAAGTCTCTAGCTCTGAGATTCTTTCTTTCAAGAAACCTATTTCTACATCCCTTTTTTCAGTGATCTCTGTCAATAAGGTGTTTTGCTTGTTCAGACCGTCAACCAATTGTATCAGTCGCTCACATTCTTCCTCTAGTTTTTTCTTGTCATTCTTTAACAAGTTTATATCATCTCGACCTTCACCATTTCCACCTAAGATGTCATCCGTCCCTACTTCTTATTCCATTCGCAATCCTTAACTTTCAAAGCTAATGTTGTCAGCAGGTGCCTTGTCCTTAGTTAACGTCAATTCATTTTTAAGGACTAGCTGGCACAAATCATCCAACATCCTGATGTCTTCATCTGTCCCTTCCTTTTCACTTGGTTGAGCCCATTGATCCTGTAATTTTAATAATAGTAAATTAGAACAGTACAATTTCAAGCACAACTAGATTATTCTTTTTTTATACACCAATAGATGCACTAGCCGAAAACAAGAATGATGAGCGTTCATATTTACTGGTGTGTGATCATGCAGCAGATAAATTTATAAAAGCAAACATGATCTTGTAACTTACGTCATTCTTATCAACTTCTTCTCCCTCGATGCTCTTGTCCACGATTTCGTTGCCTCAGATAATCTTGTACAATGATATTTCATTAAGAGTTGCGGTTAGTTCATCACCGTTGACCTGTAGCAACATAGCAATAAATGGTCTATTTGTAATTTTTTCCTGCCAAAGTTACACGTTTATAAGCAGGGCCTTATCTATTGTCACTTCAGTCAACTGATATGCAGTGGTGATACCTTTATATGCAGTGTAGTTACATTTATCAACTGATAAGCAGTGCTGATACATTTGTATGCAGTGATGATACATGATACGCTGCTACATTTATATGCAGTGCTGTTACATTTAGCAACTAATATGATGTGCTGAAACTCAATATAGCTATCAATCCACACCTCAAACTTCGGTTCCAAGTATCTTGTTAACCAAATTCCACAATACCCAACAACCACAGTACAAACTCAAGCGAGACAAACTCAAGCGAGAATGAAGCATTTCACTCCCACGACCACAATATTGCATTTACATATAATATCAACCGCTCACACAGGCTTTTACATACACAACTGCTAAAAAAATGTATAAGAACTGATACATTGATATAAATTTGGAAGAAAGATGTAATTATAAACGTATTGTTTGCGATGAAGAAAAATCTACGAATTAAGAAGAACTGATGAATTGATACCAAACTGATTCAGAACTGATGCATTGATGCTAAATTGATATAAATTAAGAAGAACTTATACAAATGTATAAGAACTGATACATTGATACATAACTGATATAGAGCTGATACATTGTTGCCAAACTGATACATGTTATACAAAACTAATACATGAACAGTTCACGCAAATACAATGTCAAGCAAATGTATCAGTTACGCAGAAGAACTGATACAAATGTATAAGAACTGATACATTGATACATAATTGATACAGAATTGATACATTGATACAAAGCTCATACATTAATACAGAACTGATATATGAATAGTTCAATAATATTCCGTATTAAATGTATTGTTCGAGAAGAAGAAGATTCTAAAAATACAATGTCAACCAAATGTATCACTTACACAGAAATATAAGTTTATATGTATGTATCATTTTATATGCTTATCCTCTCAGAAAAACATTGATACATTAATCATTTACAAGCCCCATAAGGGATGCTCATCAACAACTCAAACAACCATATACACTAACAAATGTATAGATTACACAGTTCCAAACACAAAAAGTAAATTGACCGTTCCCTTAACAATTGTTATAGACCCAAATATGTGTGCATATAAAGTCTATAAACCCTATGAATAATATTCACATAGCCCATTTTCAATCAAATGCAAAAAATCACAAATGAAGAACCGATACAATAAGTAACATACGTGACATCCTTGTGAATGGATTCCTAAAAATGATCCAAATTGATAATCGATCACTAAAATATTGGTAGATGGTACCTTCACACTTTGCGCCATCGAGTATGCTCAAGCTTTGTATTATATTGAGGGCAATTTGGTCAGCCACTAAATTTCGGGGACTAAAAACGTTAAAGAAAATGTTAGGGAACTAAAACTCTTTTATCAACTGATAAAAATAACTGTTCCTAAAATTTCTCTAAATTTAATTATACTAAACATTCTTACAACTTAAAATTAAATTGGCAAATGATTACAATGTGTAATTAGTTTTTTTTCACAAACCAACACGAAAATCAAATATATTTATTAATGCAATATATATACATAGTAGCGAATTACCTATGTCTAATGACACTTTTTAATATAATTGAATCGTTAGATTAATTTTAAACAATAATTCAAAATGCATGAATTTTAAGTGCAAACATATATTGATAAATCAATTCAATCACCAACTTCTTCTACTAATTTATAAAAACAAAATAAAAAATAAAATAATGATGTATAAAATTATATTGAAAAGTGCATTCAAGCATGGGTAATTTGCTAGTTGACATATATACGAAGTTGACATCATTGTTTTTTTGGTCTAAATATAGGTTTATATACAAACTACTCCTTAATACCACGATCCTTGCATATTGCAAATTGAAATGCGCATAATTTAAGTTACTCACTGCACATCCTATGTACTATAAAAAAGATCTTTGTGCATAAATATCATTTAATATTAAAATATGATTATTTAAAATATGTTAAGTAATCTTTCTTATATGATTTCAATAATATGAAAATAGTTAGGAAATAATTTTAACTTATAAGTAATATTAAATTAATTTGATTGTATTAAGCTTTTTGTCGATAAACAAATACTTTCAAAATAGAATATATATATATATATATATATATATAAACAAAACTTTGGCTTTTATTTTTATTTTATTGATTTCCTATCAATTAAGTAAAATTTTAAAAATTGTCTTTATATTTTGAAAAGTAAGTTTACTTTTTATAAAAAATAATTTGATCATTTATTAAAGATAGTATATTTATGAGACCCGGACCCGCCTCTTTTCGAGATCTTTATATATGTTAATGCATTTCTTTCCATATATGTATCTCTATGTTGCATGGATTATGTTTTCGTTGTAGAACAACATATTTTGTATAGGTGCTATATGTGTTAAGCATGCGGGGGTTTGATTTTGGTTTCCTTTTTCAGTTCTCTCCCAGCGACGACCGCTCGAGCGGTGGGGAGCTCGCTCGAGTGGGCTAGTGGCAGAGTGTTGGTCCGAGATGTGTGCGCTCGAGCGGTGGGTGTGTGCTCGAGCAGGGTAGTGGCAGAGCGTGGCTCGGAGTGGGGTCCGCTCGAGCGGTGGTGTGGCAGGGCCAATGTTGGCAAGGGGTCCGCTCGAGAGGTGCTTGGACGCTCGAGCGGTGGGTCCTAAGCGCAAATTTCTGTAGAAAGTAATAAATATCTTTTGAGACTCAAAATATCTATTTTCAAAAAAATATCTTTCTCTCTTCCTTTTCTCTACCTTCTCTTTAGCTTTCAGGTGGCCCGGGGCTTAGTTTTTCGCAGTTGGACAGTAGATCCTTGTTGTCGGCGACGTGGGCTTCACATCCATCTGGACGGATTCTCGTTCGGACGAGGCTAGATTTTAAGGCGTCGAGCTTTTAGCTCTTTGAGGTAGGATTCTAGACCTACTGTTGTTAAAAGGGTGATATATGTAATTATACTTACTTTCACCGGGTAGAAATGCATGAGATGCTGTTTACATGTTTTAAACCTTGGTTTATGGGTAAAAGTGGATTTTACGCCTTTTCTCGGTTTTATACATGATTCGGATGCGTTGAGATCCATGGTTTTCAAAGGAGCTTTGAAAACAATGTGTTTTTATGAAAAACATGTTTGTGGAGGTTTGGAGCTAACCCTTGGCGTTGAGTCTCAGTGTTGTGAAACTATGTTATTACATGTTTGTAGATCTCTATGTTAATGGATTGGATCCCCTTTTATATACATGCGATGTAAAACTGTTTTACTATTTTTTGTAGTTGAGCTACAGTTGGGTTTTAAATGTTATCTGTAGATGTACCGGAACAATGGGTGTGTTTGTGATGAGTTGGGCTTCCATTGCTTCTCGGTGCAAGTCCAAAAACGTGCGCAGAGTAGGTACTCAGTTCCTTCGGGTTAGTTCTCGTAAATTGAGGGCGGGTGCTCAACTCCCTCGGGCTCAGGTCCTGTAAATTGAGTGGTTGGGTGCTCAGTTTCCTCGGGCTCAGGTCCCATAAATTGAGTGGTTACATTGTCGTGACTCCGTATAGAGCTTATCATTACCTAGTGGGCCTTAAGTGGTAACTAGGGTAATAGGCAAGAGTCTATAGTTGTTACCTTGTCTGTGTGTGGCAGAGTCGGTACATAGGATTTCATTTATCTGTGTTCTCCTCGGCTGTGTGACCCGAGTGGAGGAAAACTGTTTTATTATTTTATTTTCCCCGGTTGTGTGTTTTGAGTGGAAAAATAATGTTTTGATTCCAGTTGTATGATCCGAGTGAACAAAGATCATGTTTTGATAGCTGTTTTATTACAGCTTTTCCTTAACTGTGGCATGATATCTGTTAGGATGATATGCATAGTTTGAAGGATGAAAATGTAAGTTTTATGAGATAAAACTGTTTTTGAGGCCCGCGTTGGCTTGGTGGAAAATTTGTGATTTTTGAGAGAAAAACCCTTTTTGGCTCTTGTGGTTGAGCCCGTGTGTGTATAATTGCATAGCTTGCTTTACAGCTTTATTGTCTTTTCCTATTTAACTTTGGCTCACGATGTGGAATTTTGCTGTAAAAATATTTTCAGGTGACTACGTGGAATTGACCTAGAGGCTTGTGGTGATGGAGAGCTTGCTGTAGTTTTTCTGTTTTGGACATGTGCTTATACATGTGTTGCCTGTTTCAGAAGGCCAGTTTTATACGCCATCGGCGATATATTTATTCATGTACGAGTTTGCATGATTTCTGTTTGTGAGAGACAAACTTGGGGATCTTTATCCAAATGTTGTAATATTTTATAATTGATGGTGTTCCAACTGTAAATCTTGTTTTCTCAAATGGGTATTTTTAGTGGACTTTCGCGTGACCCTGGTGTTTGGGGCATGACAATATTTTTGATAAAAAAAGATGGGTGATTTAATTTCTAATTCCATTTAGACAACTTATTTGAGTCTGAGTACCATTTAGTAAACAACTAATCCACGAAGTCCTCATTTTATCCACCATACCGAAAGTACCCCCATTTATTTATTTTGTCATTCCCGCATGATTGTCTACAAATTGGCAACTCTTTCCTAAAACAAAGCAAAAGCTAAAACTTTGGAGGTATTTCCATTTCGCATTTGCTCTGTGTATCAAACTTTCCACCATTAAATGTAAATCCAATTTCCATATATGAAGCACTATGTAATACAGTAATCTTTCTGGAGAATCAAACACAACTTTCATATTTTCAAGAGTGATAAAACCTCCACAAAATCTTGGGAGCATCAAATCGTCGGTGTAGAAAATGAAGATCAAAAGTGAGAAACCCTCCATGAACCTTCCTTCTTTTACTTTCTGTACAGAATGTTAATATGAAACTTTCCATTATTCATCCATTCACATTTCATGTTTTCAAAATCGTTGTTATATTTTGGAAACCCTAGCCGCGGCGTACAAATCGTCCATGAACCTTCATTCTTTTAATTTCTGTACAAAATATTAATATGAAACTTTCAATTGAGTCATGCATTAGCATTTTTTGTTTGCAAAATCGTTGTTATATTTTGGGAACCCTAGTCGTGGCGTAAATTGAATGCACTGTGTTCATATTAGCATAGTAGACCATTATTATTTCGCACTGTTTTTCACCATATATCCATATTATATAGCAGGCTATTATCATTTTGCACTGTTGTTATTGACGAAACTTGTATTACTATATTAACATGTTCTGCATGAAACATAATGCCTTTAATTTGAACAAGTATTTTTTATGCAAAAGACTAATATTCTCATTTTCAATAAAATAAAAAAAAATTTTAAATAAAAAAGATTATCGTTTTCAGCAACTATGACACAAATGAAAGACATTAAATGGAATACAAATAGAAAATGGATATGTGGTTACACGTTCAGCAACTACGATATCTACACACAAATGGAATACATCAATATTGACAAACTGTTTCCAAACGAGTCTACTGCTCATTTATGAGAAATTACGTACCTTGAAGAAATGACTAACAAACAGTTTTTTGTTTGGAGGTAAAATGATTTTTGGGTGACCCACCAATGCAATGTCTTTTCAAAAATGCAAGTAATGGAAATGCTTTCTCCAACGTATTCACCATAAGCGGGTGATTATGTAGCATTATTTTTTAGATTATTTTGAAGATGTATTACCAAAATTGTTATTTTCACGAAATGCTCATGAGATATCATTCCATCTTAATTGAAATATTTGAAAAACTTTCATAAATAAATTTGACCATGGAATGTAACAACCATATTACTCTGTCAGCATTAATTTATTCACAAAACATGGATGGTAAAAAAGTCACAAAACATATAAAAAGAATTTCTTGGGATATGAGTTTATTACATAGGATTTATTCTAAAATAAGTTATCAAAATAGGACTTTACGCTAATTAACCCAAAAAAGATTTATAAGGATGAAAATAAAAAAGTACAATTTCAAAATTATAAAAAAGTTAAAAAAGAGAAGATATGAAGGAGTAAATTTTTTGATAGTTAATTTTGATCCTAAGATTTGGAAGTTAAATGCATCTCACTGTAGAGGGAGGAGAGAGAACATATTTTTTAAAAATTAATAATGACTATAAAATTTGTACTAAAATATATATTAACTATTTAATAAAATACTTTGTAAGACAATTTAAAAAATATGTTTTATTTTATTACGTAGATATAATATAATATCATATAAAGTTGTACAGATATTTGTTATTTCCAAAAGTCAATTTTGCTTTTTCACAGCCTTCCTCTTTGTGTGAATTGGACCACGCCCACGAAGGGATGCTTGGGATGGTTGAGAAAAGGCTATGGAAATAGGACCAAGCTATATAATTTCTTTAAATATTAATATATTTTTTAAAAGCATGGTTTAATAATTTTTAAAATATTAATATATTTTACTAGTATATTCACATGGGTGATCCCACGTGCATGATAATGGGTCAATTGACCACATTAAATTTTTTTATTGTTATTATATTATATTTTTAATTACAAAATAATTGAACCAATTTAAAAAATATAATTGATCCTATAATAATATAAAAATAGTGTATACTTACTTGCAATGCATCACACCATAGATTATTTTTTTTGATCTTTATATTTTTGTAATGCCCCAATTCCGTAATAATAGAAAATCCAAGAAATATAGTAAAAGCAAGAATCCGATTTAAGACACTGCTCGATAAGAGAAAGCAAACTTCAAATTTTCTTTCAATCACGAGGGTAAGAGGGCCAATTTTCTTTTGTACGAGACTCCCTCAAAACAACCCATTTATACTCCAAAGGACACCTGAAACCATTTCATAAAAACTCCATTTTAAAATCCAAATGTAATAAAATACCATTCAACAGAGTCTGCTCAAGCGGGCACTCGAGCGGTGAGGTAGCCTAGAGCTCTATGCCCAAAAATCTGAAAATTTGACTAAGTGTTAAAAAGTTTCCTTTTTTTCCATCGTTAGAACATAGTTTGAGATAGGTAAACATAAGAAATAAAACATACATTTAAGAATGAAACAACTCCTTTTTAACCCGAAAACCAGGAATCAAATTTCAAGAACATGATACTTCATTCAAAAATTAAGAAATTTAACCCGTCAATGAGCTTAACGCCTTCGCATGCATACGAATCATGAATACATGACCTTAGAGTTCTACGACACGGGTATTTTAACCCAAAAATATTAAACCAAGTGCTCAATACAAGAATTACATTTACACTTTTATTTCTCAAAAGATGCTATCAAAAAATATATAATTCTATAAATCTACTAAAAAATGAGTCCCGCGGCCATCCACCTTACTCCTCCACTTTCTCCCCGCTATCACCTAAAATGTTGTTAAATAATATGAGCCGAGATTTATAGAAAAAATACTAACGATGAATGTATGCATGATAGGCGAGGACGATTATATGAATGCACAAAAAATTTAAGCCAAAAACTAAGTTCACTGTTTTAGCAAATCTCCATTCACATAATCGATTTTCTTTTCTTACCACAAAGAAATCAACACACGTTGTAGTTAATCTTCTAGTTCCGTTATCCCAACCCAACATGATTACCATGACTTCCCATTTTATTTCATTTCATTTCATTTTTTTTCATTTTCAATCCACAACCATTATCAAGGTTTCTCGGTTTTTAAATACATCAATTACGTCAAATGGTTTTACCAACCCAATTTTATTCATTGATTTAATTAAGTACTAAAATCAGACGGCACCTATAGACCCAAGCACATTTATCACTACCGGGCCACGTGAGGCCCAATAGATAAATACCTATTTTATAGCCCGACACGGATAGCGCACATTTTCAATTTTTCTCGAAAACATCGATGGGTGGGCTGCCCAAAAACACACTTTTATGGGAATTAACCCGAAGAAAAGATCTACCTTTATATTGCGCAAATTTTTAGTCTTTCACTGAGAAGTAACTCGTGCCCAAACCTAAACATTCAATTCAGTCACACAGTACTTTAATTACATCATTGTCATTTAACAACCAATACGAGTCCAATTATCAACCTGGTTTCTCTCGCTAACCCAACACCATTATAATTCCAAGTTCAACCATCACATAAATTCTTATAATTCACTTATTCAATTACAAGGGCTCAACACCCCAAGTTAACTTTTCATATGATTTAAATCCACGATTTACCAATTTTACACAAAATCCTCAATCAACACCCACCATCCTCACATATCATAAAAACTCATTTAAGATATATATAGAATAGGTTAATACAACCCAATTTGTCCAATCATTTCATCAATTTCATCATTTAAATCCCTTAGCCCCAAAAGTCCCAATTTTCCTAGTTTTGATCTCAAATCTAGGCCCTAACCCATCATTTTTCAATTCCGATCATATCTAATCACAGCAAGAAGATAGAACCATGTTAAACCGTCCATAAATCTAAGATTTAACATGTAGGGACCCAATCCCTTCTTATTTTGAGAATTAATTAAAACTTATTATGAAACCTCATATGGAAGATGAAAACGGGTTTAAGTGTGCAAATGAATTAAAATTTTATCTTGATGACGATAATCATATACTTGGTATTGCATAAGGATAATTATTGAAGATTATTTTTATAGAATTTTAAAGTGTTTGGCTTATAATTTGTCCTGTATAGACATCTTGTGTTTGAGGTTCTTTCCAGCGATGACCGCTCAAGCGACCTAGGTCCCGCTCGAGCATACAGATGGCAGAGAGCTCAGGTAAATGGGGACCGCTCAAGCGGCACTAAGTTTGGTCGAGCGTACTATCGGCAGATCAGTTTTAAAGTCACGAGTTGAGGCTTTTATTTTTATTTTCTCTCTTTTCCTTCTCTCTCTAACTCGAACCTGAATCCCTAGGGTCACCTTTGGAGTATCTTGGAGCTTCTTATATCCTCCTTTGGTGGATTTCTCTTGCTCTTCCTTGGTCCATACGCCGTTAGAGGCCTGAGCTACGCGTTGGAGACTTGTTTCTCATCGTTCAGTTGGAGATCTACATCGTTGAAGCTTACTAGAGCTTGGTTCTTGAGGTTTGGACATCAAAGAGGAAAGATCTAAGACTAATCTTGATCATTATATGTATATGAGTTGTATTTTCATTGAATTTGCTTAAAAGTATGAAAAACTTACGTTTTTTAAACCCTAGGTTTGTGAGAAATGTGTAAGCATGCTGTTTATAAGCTAAAAACATGATTTGGGTGAAATCTATCTTGTGGTTGTTATTGGAGATGATTTGATTTGAAAAAGAAAAAACTAGGATTTGGTTTGGGCCAAATTCATTAAAAATTAGGAATTTTTGGGTTGGTGACGCGAATGATGAAATTGATTGAATTTTTAGACAAATTGAGGTTATGTTAACCTAGTTGTGCATAAATTTTAAAAATTTACAAGATGTATGAAAACAGTGGATGTTGACTTGGGGATTTTGTGTAAATACGATGAACTATTGAATACGAATCATATAAGATGTTGATTTGGGGGTTTAACCTGTGTTATTCAAATAAATAAATTATGAGAGCATTTAATATGATCAAGAATTGAAAATCACGTAATGATTGATTGGAATTTTGATTAATTAAACCCGAATGTAATATGAACAAGAACAAAGTGTATATTTAAATAGCTTAACCCTAAGTGTGTTGGGTGTTAACGAGAGAAACCATGTTTGGATAGGACTCGTGTTGGTTTTAATATAAATGATCAAATTAAGGTATTGTATGATTTGATTGGATAATTAAGTTTGGACACGAGTTTCTCCTCAGTGAAAGATCAAAAGCTTGGCAATGTAAGGTAGGCCCATCCTTCGGGTTAATCCCCATAAAAGCGTGCTTTTGGGCCGCCCACTCATCGATGTTTCTGAGAAAAATTCAAAATGTATACTCTCCGTGTCAAGCTATAGAATAGGTATTTATTCATCGGGCCGCGCATGGCTCGGTTGTGATAACTATGCTAGGGTCTATAGGCGCTGTCCGGGTTTTAGTACTTAATTAAATCAATAATTGGTTTGGGTTTGAAAACCCCTAGTTATTGGTTGAGAGTAATTGAAAGTATGAAAATCGTAAATGGAATTGGGTTTGCAAAACCTTAATTGAACGATTGAGAATTGTGGTAAATGTGGAAGGTAGTTGGAAATGTGAAACATCGAGCGGTTTGAAAGTAATAAGGAAGTGAAAGGGGTGCAACTATGATGTTGTGTTTAAATAGAATTTGTTTGATTATGAAAATCCAATTATGTGAATGAAACTTTGTTTGAAAATTAACTTAGTTTTTGGGTAAAACTACGTGGTGCATTTTACATAGCTATCATCGCATGTTATGTATTCGTTCATCTTTAGTCTATTTTCTACGAGTCTCGGCTTATGTTGTTTAAATATATTTCAGGTGATAAAGAAAAGCATGTAATCAAATTGGAAGAACGGTCGTGGTGACCTCTTGGGTTATTTTGGTTAGAGTTGGTTATTTTCATTGTAATTATTTTGTTATACTTGAGAATTGTAGTTGAGTTGGTGGAATTCGTTTGTAAGGCCCTAAGGCCATATATTCATAACGTGTATACATATGAGACTGTTGAGTTCTTATTCGAGTTGATTTCTCGATTTTCGTATGAAATTCAATGGTTTAGAATTATAGTTTTCAAGTTTTGATAAGTTAAAGGTTATTTCAATATTAAATATATGTTTTAACTTTAAGTTTTTAGTGTATGAAAATTATGTTTAAAGTATAAGAGATTTTGGTTTTTTTTCCAACACTTAAAAAAATTTTAAGATTTTGGAGCAGTTTGCTCTCAGGTACCTCATCACTCGAGCGGACTCCGCTGGGTGACACACTTTTGAAAATTTGTTTTGAAAGAAAAATTTGTTGGTTACCTTTTAGGTATCTTTTCGAAATAAATGGCTATATTTTGGAGGCTTGTTTACGGTTTAAGAAGCTCTCGTTTACTTCGATTTTGATGGAAAAAAAAAGAAACGTTTTTGGTTTATATTGTTAACAAAGTTCAATTTCGGTTAATCTTTTGATTTAACTTCGTGATGAAAGCCCAAACTCGAGTTTCATTACCCTTTTATCGGGAAATTTTATTGTTTGAAAATCAGGGTGTTACATAACATCCTTTAACAACAAACCCTAACCTTGGGTTTCAAAAATACCATTTTCATATATTTATGTTCGTGAAATTAAAAACACAACTCATATCACATAGATATTCAAGAATAGTTAAAGATCCTACATTTTTGAAACTCTAGCACCAAGAGAACCACCCTAGCTAGTTCCAATCACAAGAATCTCAAACCGAAAGGCGAGAAAAAAGCCTCCAATGCCAAGCTCGAGCCTCCAACGGATATTCCACCGGGATGAAAGCAAGGAATCACCACTAAGAGGGGTAAGGAAAGCTGTAAGGTGCTCTAATGAGAGTTTTAAAGTTCCTAAATGAGTTTAGAGAGAGAGGGGAGAGAAAAGAATGAGAGCAAAGACCAACCCACGACTTTAAAAAGTTTGCCCGCCAACAGTCTGCACGAGCAGACCCTCACACCGCTCGAGCAGTCTCCACTTACCTGATCTCTCTGTCTCTTATCCGCTTAAGTGAGTTCCCCACCGCTCGAGCAGTCATCGCTAGGTGAACGTTCGAACAAAGAATGCAAAGCTAAATCACAACATAAGCCAAACACCTCGCAATACTGTTCTCATGCACCACACAACATACAATCAATGTTAGCTAACGTTATCATGCTCGAGTTTTAATTTTTACACACGATTTATACGTTTAACCGCTTTTTACCACGTTCATCATAACTCGTTTTTATTAATTCTAGAAAATAAGAAAGGACTGAGTCCCTACAATTTTGAACATGGATGATACAATAATCATTGTCTTTTAGAGACCACGATAATATATATATATATATATATATATATATATATATATAAGAACTTAACAATCGTTTTATGAATTAAGATAAATATGAAGTTGCTTCTTTGTGCAATTTATTTCAATGATTATTTTGTCACATATATTAAAACTAATATTTTTCTTATTATTGATAACGAGACTATTATACAGCGATTTTAAAACATAAAACCTTATCAAATGCAATTCTAAAAGTTCATTTATTTATATTTCTTGTCAAAATAATAGTACAAATATATTGCAAATGTATTCTACTTGTCAATTGAAATATTTAATTTAGTTTATGTTACATGGATAACTCGCAATTAATTATTAACTAGTGTAAAAGTTATTATCATATAAAATAAGTGAAGATTAAATTTCTAAATGACCAATTATCAAAATAATTTGGAGATGTTATTTGTTTTCAGTTAATTAAGAATTTTTGTTTCTTTTTTTATTAGGGTTTAAGGTTATAAATAAATGGTCTTTTGATGTAATTATCAAACATTAATGGATAAGTTTTTGAGTTGATAATTGTGTGATTTTGAGTTTTTGAGTTAATAATTGTGTGATTTGTCTTTTTCCTTTCTATCTTCATTCTCTCTTTATCTCTGTTCTTCTCTTAATTTATGTTTTTCTTCTCCTAGTTTTAAATCTCTATTCTTCCTTTTCTCTATTAGTGCTATATCATTTGGTATCATGATCGGATATTCATGCACTTTTTGTCTATTACTTATTGTTTAATAAATCATGGTGAGAATTTTTTAAAAAAAAATAACTGTGATACTCCAAATTTCGGATAATATCCAGAGCAAAAAAAAAATATGTTTGAGGAAAAAACATGTGAGTCAGGGTTCTTCCAATTCCTCTACATAGTCAGCAGCAGTCTTCTCCGATTCATAAAAAATCTGGCTTAAAACGCCACAAGTTGCAACGCTCAGTAGAAATAAAAATATATATACCAGTAATTTAAAAAATGACATACTAAGTAGTTCACCAAGTACTAATAAGAGATATGCAAGGTGAATTTCATAATAGTTGCTCCTTTAACTTTATGAAGTTGAGTAGACTATATTATATAAGATTTTTATAACCCTAAGAACCACTACAATAAAAAAGATTTTTTGTAACGAAATATAACGACGAAATTTATTTTTCTCTTTAAAGATAACTTTTTCGCTAAAAAATTCTATTTTTGTCATCAATACAAATCATTTTGGAACGAATCTTTTTTTCTCGCAAAAAGTTACTCATTTATTGGTGACAAAAATATTTCGTCATAATAGGTGTCTATTTTGCAATAAAATTTATTTTTTCTCACAAAAAGACTATTAGTTATTGTTGATTATAATATTTTGTTGCAATATATATATATTTTTTGCCATAAATTTTATTTTTCGTCATGAAATAATCTCCAATTATTAGTAATGATATTATTTTGTCACCAATTCATATTCTTTTGTGACAATTATAAGTTTCTCTCATGAAAACAAATTCGAGTATTAGTGATGATAATATTTTGCCTTTTAAACATTGAAGTTATGATAAAAACAACATTGAGATTCATTTGTGTTTCGTAAAAAAATCTCTAAAAAATTTTCAATGCATATTTTAGGAAACAGTCATAAAAAGGTTTAATTTATTTTTAAAAAAATTATTTTTAATTTTAATTTTTTAAATATTAGAAAAACTATTTTGATTCTATCGTACTTAAATGGTGAAGGTTGCACATTTTGTTTTGAATATTTGTCAACTAAAGAATTAAATTAATTTATAATTTAAACAAATTTTCTTAGAAAATTGGCTTCGAGAAATAAACTGAGCATGCCTTCTTTTTACATAGCACATTATATAAATCTGTAGCCATAAAATATTCCTTTTCTATAAAAATTTATAAAAAATAAATTAAATAATATTGTTTTGTTTTTAAAATTATTATTTTTTCAAATCATAGAGATAAATATAATGAAGGCTATTTTAATTCCGTATGATAACTACAATTAGGGTGCCCTATATAAAGAAAAATAATTTTATAAACCTAATATTGAAAAAAAAAATATGCAGTATATATGTCAATAGAGAAGAGCTTAAAAGGTTAAAAAGATTAAAATATTATAAAGTTGCAAAGAAAAGATTGAAATAGTAAAACTTTTATAATTTGACAAATGTAATGTTGTAAAAAAATAACAATTTAATATGTTTTTATCTTATTTTTTTATTAATTTTGTTTGTTTTTAAAATAAAATGACAGGATTTCAATTTCACAGTTGAAAAAGTATAAATATATTTTAGCTATCTAAATTCTAAAGATTTTATTTGGCAAATGAACAAAGTTATTTGAATCCGAGAACAAATCAAGCATATTAAATAAACTGTAGAATATAATAATTAACTTTAAATTACTAATTAGACAAATTCAAAATCTCCCTCCTTGGTTATTGACTATTGAATGATGAGATTAATTACACAAACTAACAAATTTTTGCTTGAAGTTATAAAAAAATTGACAATGAATTACAAATAATAAATATAATAAATATTTTGAATAATCAGAGAGTGGTGTAGTGGAGTAGTGAAAATATGGGAGAAATTTCTTTGTCACCTAATCATTTTATAAAAGCTGTATTTTAAGTTTTTTGTGACGAAATATTAATTGCGACGATTTTATTTAATTTTTATCAATGAAAATTTTGTTACAAATATCAAATATTTAGTGAGAAATTTAATTTTTTCATCACAAAACATCAAATTTTTAGCGATAAATACATATTCGTCACGTTGGCGATCTTATGATGATAAAAATAACAAAGACATGTTTTTATTCTGAAGCGAAATTAATTTGTTATAAATGACTCAATTTGTTATAGTGAACCGTCCTAATTGCGATCATAGAGCGTAGACCAAGTCTATCGACTTAGAGGTGCTCCTTAAGCCTCAATAATGCCTTTGTAGTCAAATTTGGAATCCATCAATGGCATCCAAAGGGTAAGGGCATAAATTTCACAATATTATGATGCAATCTACTATCACCTCATATATGGTACAATGATGTTTTCGTTCATCACATTCATATTCATACGCTCAATTGAAGTACACACCTCAGGATATAACATGGCTTACAACATCCATGGACTTATCCCATTGTTCCAGACGCCATTTATTTTTAATCTTTTAATAATAAAGTGTGATTGCCGTAACCTATTCCCATGAATGTAACCATACAATCTCATAATAAACAAAATTCTAACTTTATCATGATAACATGCATCTAAACATAAAAAATAAAATTAATATGGAGAATTCTCATTCTATCATATCTAAAAACTATATGAACAATAATATTTAGGCTAAAAATACTAATATTCAAAATAACACATCTCACTAGCATAATAATATTTGACTAATGATTAAACAATCATATTATCATGTCACATGGTTACATTCTAACATACCAACATTTAATAAAGTTCACACATTATTTTCAATACATGTCAACAATTCACATTTAATTAAATTAGCATTGATTTCAAAAATAATGTGTCACAATCATATATATATAACCAATAGATAATAGAAAATAAGACATGACATATCAATAAAATTAAAAACCTATAATTGACTTTTACATACCGAGAGACTTAAAACCATACGTAGAATTTTCACATATATATCCACTAATAATTAGGATTAAAAATAGCAAATCTTCACTACAATTTCTAGAAATTTACAGATAACTAGTTTTAGATGTCTTCTACATTCTTCATGAAGAATGTCACGCCCCAAACTCCAGGTCACGTGAAATACCCACAAGCAACCAACTCGAGAATACACTCTCAAATTAAACCATACATGCATTGTATATAATCGCCAAATGGCATACATAACACGGTTCCAACACTAGGAAAACATGTTACAACATCCATGTAACAGAAAGAACAAAAAGGAAGACTACAGCTCTTTCACCTCTCCGGCACCTCCAGATCAACCTGTGTGACCGGTATCTGAAGAAAATCAAATCATACACCATGAGCCAAAACTAAGCAGATACTAGATAACACATGCAATATAAGCTAAACATGTTAGGAAAATGAGGTGCAATTTTTAGACTCTTTTTCAAGCCTTTAAAAAGAGTTTTCACATGCAATGGAAAAACGAGGATACAAATCATGTTTTGACTCACTCACAAGAGCCTTGAAAATAGTTGAAAATGGATTTTTAGATCGCGATTAACACGACTCTTAAAAATAATTTTAAAATTGGTCTATCCGTCCCACAATGCAGTTCATGTAACCAATGTATCTTCTCGGACTTTCACCGAAGGACCACAGCCCCCGTCTATGCAACACACATAACCCGTGCAATATACACAACGCACGTGACCCGTGCAACACACACAACGCGTGCAACCCGTGCAACACACTTCTTCACGAATTTTCACCGTAGGACCATCATCCGCCCTCATCATATATCTGCACGGACTTTCACTGCAAGACTATTATCCGCCCTCACTAAGGCATCGTTGACCAGAGCCAACAGATATCTTCACAGACTTTCACCGTAGGACCATTATCCGTCCTCATATGCATATCTTCACGGACTTTTATCGAGAGACCAAAATTCACCCCACATATGCAATATAGATACAAATCTATGTATTAACAGGCATCTCTACACATGCCTAAACCACGGGATAAAACCACATCAAAACATGCATACTAAACCAGGGTTTAAATGCATAAAGCCACTTACTATCACTACGTTACGCAAATCACATCACATGTTACACACGTGACTCACACAACACTTGCAATTCATGCAACATGCATCCGTTCCACATATTCCACATAACCATGCATATAAAACTTCTGAGTTTTAAAGCATGCAACCACGGTACACGTAACGATACCAAAACTATATAATCCACTTATAGAATTCGTACATAAATAAATAGTTATAAATGCACATAATCACGTATAACAAAGACAACCAACAACTCACAGAACCTAGCCTAACCCGAAGGCCAACGCTAAACCCCTCAAACCGCGAGATCACAAAACACCACATTTCCTCCAAAGGTTCCATGAGCCCAAACACGCTCCATACCTAACCACGACACACACAACCGTGCCCCGACAACCCGCATTTAATCATGCCCGTCATCCCCAAGGACGACACCTAAACAAATACCCAAAGCCACGACACGACTCTCAAAACCACAACCCGACCAATCGAACCCTGAAAAGAATCCAATAGTATTTCAATTGATTAATCCCATAACTAATCAATTGAATACAATTGAAACCCAATCGGAAACCAAGAACAAACCACCAAACCACCAACACAAAACTGCCCAAGCCTAATCTACTGGACCCCAACCCCCAGTCGACTGAACAACACACTGGAAGGGGCCCAAAAATGCCCAAACACACTGTCCAGTCGACTGACCCTCACGGTCTAGTCAACCGAACCCAATAACCAAGATCCAATTGACTGACCCTCACGGTCCAATCGACCGAACCTAAGAACCAAGATCCAGTCAGTCGATCGAACCCTATAACCAAGATCCAGTCGACCGAACCCAAGAACCAAGATCCAGTCGACTGACCCTCACGGTCCAGTCGACTGAACCCAAGCGAAAACAGGTTCTGAGCTACGGGGTTTGGCTCTCCAAACCTCGAATCAATGCCTCCAAACACCCATCCAACACCCTCGGACATCCACACGCCCAAGCCTAACACCAAAATCTTGAAAGAAACACCCGATACCCGATTTCATCCACCAAAAACACCAAAAAATAGGTTTTAAACCCAAAACCCAACTTGAACATAAAATTAGATCTACAGCAATCTAACTGGTAAAAGCACGCACGATTACACGTAGCACCCTTATAAGATATGAGAGTCTAGGATTCTATCTGGGTGAGTTAAAAACTCAATGCCTCGAACCACGTGCAAAATTGAGCTTCATCGGAATGAAATTTTATCTGGATGAACGCGTAGCCCACCGTGCTAATAGCAAGGATCTGCTGTTGGATCATTGAAAATCAAGCCCCAAGCCCCCGAGAAGTTAGAGAGAAGACAGGAAGAAAAAGAAAACTTACTGGAGAAGTTTTGAAAATATCTAACTCCAGATATTTATATGCCCCTAAAATATCTTTTTTTAAATTTTTTTGAAATTCGCACCATAACATCCTACGGCCCCAGGAACCTACCCCACATGCATATCTAACCTCGATCATGCATCAAAAAAGCATTTCAACATGCTAAAGCAAAAACGCTAAACGCGCGTCGAAAAACGCCAAAAAAAGAAATGGGCCAGGGTCTCACAAAGAAAGCTTTTTCAAATTCTTCATCTAAACATGAGTTTTATATAAAATAAGAAAATGTAATAGATCTGGACATATTTGAAATGTGGGAATCTGTCATCTTGATTTTAAAATCCAAACAGTGCACATAACTTTATCCATAAGTTTTGAATATTTTTGTAGAAGAAAAATGGATGTTAGGGAGCTTTGGGACTTGGTTTTTCTAAAAAATATTTAGTATTTTTTAGGAAAATAATTTTTAACTACAGAATGTCTAGATTTAGCACACTTTGAAAAAAAATACCATGAAATTTAAACTACAGAGTGTCTAGATTTAAGCCATTTCAAGTTTAGAATTTTAAAAATATGAAGATCATGAAATTTTGTTCTATGAAAAATCATGCATACAAAGGATATTCATACAAAGTTATATCATCGCGCATATATGCAACCCCACATCTTACAATTACCCTCTGGCTCTCACTCGGTTGTTCAATGTTACTCGATTGTTCAACCTCAAGTCAATCGTAGACAACCCCGTTTGGCATTAACTGATACTCACGACATGTACATCTGTCCCTGATACTCATTACACTCTAGGCAGTCATTAACCATACCGTTTATCAACACATGATCCTGAAATCCCTCACCAATGCCACTCAACCCATCCAGACATGTAGGGATCAGGTTCTTTGTTATTTTCTAGTATTAACGAAAACGAGTATGTTGTGTTTGGTGGAAACGGTTAAATGTGTAGGCCAGACGTGAGACTTAAAACTTGAGGCTATATATGTTTGCTAACGGTGGTTAAATGTGAGGTAATGCGTGAAAATATTATTGTGAGGTGTTTGGCTTATGCTTGGTTCAGTTATAGCATCCTTGGTTTGGGTATTCAACCTAGTGTGACCGCTCGAGAGAAGGGTAAACCGCTCAAGTGAACAAGTGGCATAGAGTTTCTGGGCATAGGGGCCACTCGAGCGGTGGAGAGTCCGCTCAAACGGACCGTCGGCATACAGCTTATAAGTTACGGGGTTTAACATTTCATCTTCATTCTTTTTCATCTCTCTCTCTCTCTCTAAACTGGTCTTCTAAGCCATAGAACACCTCTTGGCACCATTTGAGCGTCTTCTAGCTCCTCTTGGAGTGATTCCTTTCTTTTCTCCCGGTGAAATACCCATTGAAGGCTCGATCTTAGCGTTATAGGCTCCTTTCTCACCATTTGGTTGGAGATTCTTGTGGTTAGAGCTTATTTAGGGGTTTTTCTTGTGGATCTAGCATCACAAAATTAGGATCTATGACTATTCTTGAATATGATATGCGTTGTATTTTCGATTTTATGAACATAAAAGCATGAAAATAATATTTCGAAGCCCTAGGTTAGAATTTAACATTAATGAAGGTAAAATATTGGATCTATGGATGATTTAACATGATTATATCTTTATGTTGTCGTTGGATACTACTGAATTTGAAAAATGGTGGGCTAGGGTTTCAATTTGAGTTAAAACTATAAAAATTAGGAGTTTTGGGATTAAGGGACCCATATGTTGAAATTGATGTGATTATTGGTTAAATTGAGGGTTGTAATAACCCATTGCATAAACATTCCATGAATTTGTGTGGTGCATGACAATGTCGGCTGTTAAAATTAAGGTTTTCAGTGTGAAGCCAGAAGACACGTATAGTGATATGGGTTTAGGCGAGAGAAACCAGGTTGATGGTTATACTCATTTCGGTTGTTAATGAAAGAAAATAATTAAAGTACCATGTGATTGAATTAAATGATTAAGTTTGGGCACGAGTTGCTCCGCGGTGAAAAACCAAAAACTTATGTAATGTAAGGTAGGCCTTTGCTTCAGGTTAATTCTCGTAAAAGTGTGCTCTTAGGCGGGCCACCCATCGATATTTTTTAGAGAAACCAATAGTATGTGCTCTCCGTGTCGGGCTATAGAATGAGTATTTATTCCTTGGACTCCCGTGGCTCGGTGGAGATAAATACACTTAAGTCTCCAGGTGCCATCCGACTTTGATACTTGATTGAATTGATAAATAAATTGGCTTAGTAAACCTTAATTGGATGAATGAATAAAATGGTGGAATATGGGAATACGTTGGGTTGGTTCAGAAATGATGAGAGGATTGGTTATAATGGTTAACTCAACTTTAACTATGAAGCACTAAACTATAACCTTTTTGTTGAAAACTCGGTTATGTGATGGGAATTTGATTTGGGACAAGTGATGTTGGTTTAGAATAAATTTATATGTGCAACCCACATAACTATCCTCGCATGTCATGCATATGTTCATCATTAGTTTTTTTTCTATGAGCTTCGGCTCATGTTGTTTAACAACATTTTAAGTGATAGCGGGAAGAAGAGATTGGAGTAAGATGATGGCCATAGGACCCTTTTCGAATAACTGATAGAATTGCACTTGCCTTGATAGCATTTTTTTTTTTTGGAAAAATAAAATTGTAAAAATGTAATTCTTACTGTCTTTTGGAGTATTTGGATTATTGTATTTTGGGATAGACTACCCGTGTTGAAAGACCCTAACGCCGTATATTCATGTTATGTATGCATGTGAGGACGTTTCGTTCGATTGATGAATTGAAAATTTTAATCGTTAAATGATGTATCTTGATATTGAAGTTTGATGTCAGGTTCTTAGGTTGAAAGGTGGTTGTTTTATCTTCAAATATATGTTTTACTTCTCAAGTTTGCTTATCAAAAACCATGTTCAAAGGATGAGAAAAAAGGAGTAATTTTTCAATGCATAGAAAGAATTTTCAAACTTTTAGGCAGTGAACTCTTGGGTGCCCTACTGCTCAAATGGTGAGGGATCCCCTCGAGCGAAAATTGTTTGTAAATTTTCAAACGTTTTATTGAAAATTGTTTCAGAACGGGATTTTTCTTCAATATTTTTGGGCTATCCTTTGGGGGTATAAATTGGCTGTTTTCAAGGTTTGTTTACAAAGAAAATATAGTTTTTTTTATTTGAGTATTTTTCTAATTTTACTCAAATTTTATTATTTTGAAGCCGGGGTATTACAGATTGGTAACAGAACTTTATGTTCGAATACCTAAAAACCATGGGAGTGGTTGATCTATTGATTGAGAGTTTGCATTGATGTATGGCATTCATGACTTGGTGTGCTAGCATAAAATATCTTGAGCGTAACTTGACATTTGCATGCTATGTGGTATTTGGGTATGGAGGTTGGACTCTTAGGATAATGTGTCTTTGCCCTTGGGCGACCAGTCAACTAGTTTGGGGTTTGAGTTAGAAAGGTGTTTGGCCGACTTTTGTTCTGACCAGAAATCCAATCGAGTTAGCCGGATTGACGTGTCATTCCGATTAGTTCTCCTCGTTATGTGTTGCATAAGGTGCATTGATACTATGATACGTGTTTTGTGGTATCTTAGTGGGGGACAGTGTTATCTATGAGAGATGAGTTATTGTAAACTTTATTTTTGATATCTCTGCTCGTTCATTCTTATTCTTAGAGTAATGTTGCCGAGACGTGATAAGGGCCTAGGCCATGGCTAAGGTCGTATGTATGCCTAGGTTCCAAAATGAGGGGATGTTCATGCCCCGCAGGAACAAGTGGGCGGTATTAATATTGTTTAGGAGATGCTTGCTATGATGAGAGCGATGGCCGAGGTGACTAGGGCTAGAGCAAGGGCTCCCGAGCCAAGAACTTCTGTGGCAATGACAGAATTTTGGTGGTTAGATCTTCCAACATTCTCTGGGGAGCCAGACCCCAAAGTTTCTATCGAGTGGTTAGAAGTGACCACGACGATCTTAGACACCCTAGAGATCGGGGAGGATGAGTTACGTGTTAGGTTGGCGGCATTCCAACTTCGGGAGAATGCGAGAGAGTGGTGGAAGTTTGCTAAGGCCACTGTGAATGGCACATGGGTCGTTTTTACTAGGATCTTTTTGGAAAAGTATTATTTGGGTTCATCTAGAGACACGTATCAAGAGGAGTTTCTCTCTCTTATCTAGGAGAATCTTATTGTGGTTCAGTATGAGGCCAAGTTCATCAATCTGTCGTGGTTCGCAGCTGAGATAGTGTCAATAGAGGATTTGCGCACTAAGCGATTTGAAAGGGATCTTCGACCTTCGATCAAAGATAGGATTGCAGCGTTGGATTTTTAGGTATATACCGAGATCGTGGAAGCCTCTATCTTAGTAGAGAATGCAATGGCGGAGAGCCGCAAGATTAGGGAGAGCAAGTCGCATTAGGGGGCTTTCGGTGCTCAGTTTGAAGGGCGCCAGGTGAAGAGGCAAAACCAGAGTTAGAGGAGGACCCCATTTTTTTGTTTTCAGTGTGGCCAGATGGGTCACCTACGATAAGATTATCCTCAAGAGGGAGTATTCAGGGAACTAATGGAGCACAATATGGACAGGCATCGCAGGGGAGACAAAGATACGGCCACTCACAGCAACATTTAGGGGTGTAGTCAGTGAGGACAGCAGGAAGAGCTACCTCAGCTCAATCAGTGAGGCAGTTGGGGGGTCAGGGGTAGCGGTAGGCAGAATCAAAGGAACACTGGCGAGTATATGCTCTCGTGTATCCTAGTACGTCAGTGGCACCTGTCGTGCCACATACTACAGCCAGTCCTTCGATCATTTGAGGTACCTTCTTATGTGTATAGACACCGATGGGTGAGACTACCGTGTTGAGACACGTTTGTAGAGCCTGTAAGATGGAGATTGCTGACCACCGCTTAACGTTTGATTTTATCGTGCTCGATATGACCTCATTCGATGTCATCGTGGGAATGGATTAGTTGACCACCTTTTGCACCTTCATTGATTGTGACCAATGATGAGTGTTCGTTTGCACATCGGAGGGAGATTCCTTTTATTTTGTGGGTGACCAGAACAACAGTTTAGTGCCTGGATCTCTTAGATAGCGAAGCCGTGACGGTTTTAACCTCTTTTTCTCTGCCTTATCGGTGAGTGAGATTGATTCCACTCGGAGAGAGCTTTCTCTCGTTATCTATGAGTTTCCAGATGTGTTTCTAGATGACTTGTTTAAGCTTCTGCCACGGTGGAAAGTTGAGTTTTCTATAAACCTCATTCCGAGGACCGCCCTCATTTCTATGCCTTCATATCAATTTGCACCGGCCGAGTTGATAGAGTTGAAGGTCCAGGTCCATGAGTTGTTGGATGAGGGGTTCATCCGCCCTAGTGTGTCTTCTTGGGGAGCTCCGGTATTGTTTGCAAAGAAGAAGGATGGGTCGTTATGTCTTTTATAGAACATCGTAAGTTAAACCATGTGACCATTAAAAATAAGTACCCTATGCCTTGTATCGATGACTTGTTTGACCAATTGAAAGGTTCGCATTGTTTTTCAAAGATTGATTTGAGATCAGGTTATCATCAGTTGTAGGTCAAGGAGGGAGACATTCCGAAGACAGCCTTTCATACCCATCACGGGCATTTTGAGTTTCTAGTCATGCCTTTTAGACTGACTAATGCACCGATGACGTTCATGGACCTTATGAACTGTATCTTTTCCTTACCTTCATCGATTTGTGGTGGTGGTGTTCGTGGACAACATCTTGATTCTCATCATCGAAAGAGGAGCACGAGGAGTATCTTTGAAGTGCTTTACAGTTGTTGCAGGAACATCAATTATATGTCAAGTACGACAAGTGTGAGTTTTTGTTACCGGAGGTGAAGTTTTTGGGACATGTAGTTTTGGGAGATGGAGTGGCAGTGGATTCGTATAAGATCAAAGCTGTGATGGAATGGGCGAGACTGAAAAATGGATTCAAGATTTGAAGCTTCTTGGGGTTAGTAGGTTACTACCGTCGATTTGTGAAAGACTTTTCTAGGCTTGCAGCGCCTATGACACGCCTTACATAGAAGGGAATCAAGTTCAAGTGGAACAACAGTTGTGAGCTCGCCTTCCAGACATTGAAGACGAGGTTGACCAGCGTACCCATTCTGATTGTACCAGATAGAGGACTTGGCTATGCCTTTTATTGTGATGTGTCACACAAGGGTTTGGGTTGCGTGGTAATGCAACTGAGTAAGGTGGTGGCCTATGGATTGAGACAATTGAAGGTTCATGAGAAGAACTATCCTACAAATAATTTGGAACTCATGGCAATGGTCTTCACTCTAAAGACTTGGAGACACTACCTATATGGAGAACACTTCGAAGTGTTCTCGGACCATAACAGTTTGAAGTACTTATTTTCACATAAGGATCTCAATTTGCACCAGAGGAGACGGATGGAGTTCTTGGGAGATTATGATTTCGATCTACAGTATCATCCGGGCAAGGCCAACGTGGTAGCGATGCCCTTAGTCGAAACTCTTTGAGCACGTTAGCTCACATGGCCGTTAGGGAGTGGAGTATGCTAAGGGAGGTCAGAGAGTATGACCTTCGTCTGAGAAAGTCCAGTGAGTGTGTTACCTTGTTCACGCTAGTTTCTCAGCCTACCCTTGTTAACCGTGTTATTGAGGAACAACTATCGGATGAAGATAGTTTGATGTTGCGGGAGCGACTCTTGAGTGGAGAGGATACCAAGGAGTGGGCTATCCATTCATATCAGAGTTTGAGATTTGTGGGGTGAATCTTTATGCCAGGAGCGTGTCGTGGAAACATGCTTCGTGAGTTTCATCACTCACGTTGAGCAGTGCATTCGGGTGGCACCAAAATGCATCATGACGTACATAGACAGTTTTGGTGGAAGGGTATGAAGACGTTGCACTTTTCGTCTCACGTTTCTTTACTTGCCAACAAGTGAAGGCCGAGCATCAAAAACCATTGTGTCAATTGCAACCGTTGCCAGTATCAAAGTGGAAATGGGAGAATATTACCATGGATTTTGTTTCAGGCCTTCCAAGGTCGCCAAGAGGGCATGACGCCATTTGGGTTGTGGTAGACAGATTGACCAAGTCAGCTCATTTCCTACCTATTTGCATGACGGATTCGGTTGATAAGCTTAACAAGCTTTATGTGAGTGAAATTGTTAGACTCCACGGAGTGCCAGTTTTCATCATTTTCGATCGAGATTCCCGTTTCACGTCACATTTTTTTTAGAGTTTGCAGTCAGCTATAGGGATGAGCCTACTTCTTAGTATTGCTTCTCATCCTTATAGGGATGGCCAGTTGGAACGTACCATTCAAATACTCGAAGATATGTTGCGAGCGTGTGTTTTAGACTTTCGGGGGTCATAGGAGAATCATTTGCCGTTGGTAGAGTTTTCCTACAACAACAGTTATCAGTCTAGTATTGAGATGGCGTTTTATGAGGCATTGTATGGTAAACCTTGTAGGTCACCCGTGTGTTGGACTAACGTTGGTGAGACAGCCATATTAGGATATGAGCTTGTACGTGAAACCACAGAGAAGATCATCGTGATCCATAAGCATTTAGTGACCGTCCAAAATCGTCAAAAGAGTTATGCAGATAAAAGGAGGAGACCGTTAGTGTTCGAAGTGGGAGACCACGTGTTCTTGAAAGTCTCACCACGATAGGGTTTAATGAGATTTGGTAAGAGTGGGAAGTTATCGCCAAGCCATTCGAGATCCTTGATAAGATTACAGAGGTTGCCAATCGCTTGGCCTTGCCACCATTGTTAGCCTCCGTGCACAATGTTTTTCATTTATCAATGTTACGTAAGTATGAGCCGAACCCGTCTCATGTTTTGGATTAGACGGAGCTGAGGGTAGAGAACGATGTTAACTATGAGGAGAGACTAGCGAGAATCCTTCACACTAGAAGGGAGAATCATTGAGTACATGAAGGTTTTGTGGCTTCATCATGGCGTTGAACAAGCCACATGGGAGCGAGAGTCAAAAGTTCACAGAAACAACCCGAAGTTGTTTAGTTCTTGATGCATGTGTAATTTCAGGGACGAAATCTCCTAAGTGGGGGAGATTGTAGGGACTCGGTCCCTTGTTATTTTCTAGTATTAATGAAAACGAGTATGTTGTGTTTAGTGAGAATGGTTAAATGAGTAGACCATGCAAGAGACTTAAAACTTGAGCCTGTATATGTTTGCTAACGGTGGTTAAATGTAGGGTAATGCATGAAAACGTTGTTGGGAGGTGTTTGGCATATGTTTTAGTTCGGTTATAGCATCCTTGGTTTGGGTTTTCAACCCAGTGTGACCGCTCAAGTGGACAGTAGACCGCTCAAGCGAACAGGTGGCAGAGAGTTTTTGGGCGTGGGGGCCGCTGAGCGGTGGGGAGTCTGCTCGAGTGGACTGTCAACGTACAGCTTATAAGTTATGGGTTTTAACATTTCACCTTTATTCTTTCCATCTCGCTCTCCCTCTCTGAACTGATGTTCTAAGCCCTAGATCACCTCTTGGCACCCTTTGAGCCTCTCATTGCTCCTCTAGGAGTGATTCCTTACTTTTCTCGTAGTGAAATACCCGTTAGAGGCTCAATCTTAGAATTAGATGCTCCCTTCTGACTCTTTGGTTGGAGATTCATGTGGTTGGAGCTTGTTTAGGGGTTTCTCTTGTGGATCTAGCATCACAAAGGTAGGATCTATAACTATCATTGAATATGTATATGATATGCGTTGTATTTTTGATTTTATGGACATAAAAGCATGAAAATAATGTTTCGAAGCCCTAGGTTAGGGTTTGACGTTAATGAAAGTTAAGTCTTAGATCTATGGATGATTTAACACGATTATATCTTTATGTTATCATCGAATACGATTGGGTTTGAAAATGGTGGGCTGGGATTTGAATTTGAGTTAAAATTATGAAAATTGGGGGTATTGGGGCTAAGAGACCCACATGTTGAAATTGATATGATTATTAATTAAATTTAGGGTTGTAATAACTCATTGCATATACATTCCATGAACTTATGTCGTACATGACAATGTCAGGTGTTCAAATTGGGGTTTTTAGTGTGAAACTGGAAGACACGCATAGTGATATAGGTTTGGGTGAGAGGAATCAGGTTGACGGTTGGACGCGTTTTGCTTGTTAATAAAATAAAATAATTAAAGTACTGTGTGATTGAATTGAATGATTAAGTTTGGGAACGAGTTGCTCCGCGGTGGAAGACCGAAAACTTGCACAATGTAAGGTAGGCCTTTCTTTTGGGTTAATCCCCGTAAAAATATGCTTTAGGCGGCCCACCCATCAATGTTTTCAAGAAAAAATGAAAATGTGTGCTCTCCGTGTCAGGCTATAGAATGGTTATTTATTCCATATACCCCGCGTGGCCCAGTGTCGATAAATGCGCCTGAGTCTATAGGCACTGTTCGACTTTGGTACTTGATTGAATTGATAAATAAATTGGGTTGGTATACCTTAATTGGATAAATCGATAAAATGGTGGAATATGGGAATGCGTTGGATTGGTTCAGAAATGATAAGAGGATTTTTTATAATAGTTAACTTTAACTATGGAGCACTGAACTATAACTTTTTTGTTGAAAACTCAGTTATGTTACCGGAATTTGATTTGGGAAAAATAATGTTAGTTTAAGATAAACTTATCTGTGCATCCCACATAACCATACTCGCATGTCATTCATACGTTTATCGTTAGTCTTTTTTCTATGAGTTTGAGCTCATTGTTTAACAACGTTTCAGGTGATAGCGGGAAGAAGAGATTGGAGTAAGATAATAATCGTCGCTAGACCCTTTTTGAACAATTGATAGAATTACACTTGCCTTGATAGCATATTTTATTTTTTGGAAAAATAAAATTGTAAAGATGTAATTCTTACTTTTTTTTGGAGTATTTGGATTATTGTATTTTGGGTTAGACTACCCATGTTGAAAGGCCCTAATGCCATATAATCATGTTATGTATGCATGTGAGGACGTTTCGTTCGATTGATGGATTGAAAGTTTTAATCGTTAAATGATGTATCTTGATATTGAAGTTTGATGTCGGGTTCTTAGGTTGAAAGGTGGTTGTTTTATCCTCAAATATATGTTTTACTTCTCAAGTTTGCTTTTCAAAAATCATGTTCAAAGGATGAGAAAAATGAGCGATTTTCCAATGCTTAGAAAGAATTTTCAGACTTTTGGGCAGTGAACTCTCGGATGCCTGCCCCACCGCTCAAGCGAACTCCGCTGGGTGGTGTTTTGTTGAAAATTATTTTAAAACGGGATTTTTCTTCAATATTTTTGGGTTATCTTTTTGGGGTATAAATTGACTATTTTCAGGGATTATTTACAAAGAAAATATGGTTTCTTTTATTTGAATATTTTTTTAATTTTACTCAGATTTTATTATTTTGAAATCAAGGCTTTACATGACCTCTCCCACTCGATAGTTGAATCCAAATTCGCCTCTTGTACTTAACAGATTCCTTTTACACCCAACTCACCGAGGTACTCAGTGCACCGAAGACTAAGCACGAAAGAACATCGCAACTCAATTCGCATACCATTACTTTGTTTTTCCAATGTTCGCACTCGATCACTTAATCCTTCCACATACTCACACTAAGCTGTTAACAAACATCGCCGAAATTAAAGGGATCACAACATCTCTAAACTTCTCATACATAGATTCTAAACATTCTTACGAGAGAACTCCTTCTCTACACAGACAAGACATTCACGCTCTGATCTAGACAAACAAGCTTGCTCTAAAAGGCCACATTAACAAAAGATTTTCAAACTCAAATTCCTAGTGATTCACATCTAAAACACAGCCTCTGAATAATCTTTTTCTCATTTGTACTCAACTTTCATTTTTACTATAAGCGAAAATCGAACACCAACTCCAATTGCCAAACAAATGCTAACTGATACTCAAGAACCCATAATGTGAACAACTCGGTCATAGAAACTTCAACAATGATCTCACTCAAATAAGAGCTAAGGATGTCAACATTCCCGTACAAATCAAAATATTTCTCAAGAAACATCACCCAAACACTCGGACTCATAGGATAGAGCAAACCAATCTTTCAAGAAGCTTTGAGAAACCAGTCCTATACCCATACGATCACGGTGGAACATATATTCAAAGCACAACCAAAACGACCAAAAAAGGTTTACAAGGTTCATGGAGATTTTAACCTTCCCAAAAATCGCCAATCAAGAATCAATCAAATGTCCTAGCATTTACCTCCAACAAAGGAAAAACAACTCACAATGATAACCAACTACAAGGTAGCTCTCCTTCTAGAGAAATCAAGAGTCAACTATACTCCCACTCAACACCACTACCCCCTAAGGTACCCATTAAATACTCGATTTAGGAGAATACTAACCATATGTCCTTAGAATGACATTGAATATCACAATACCCATGTCGTCGACTCCCAATCACAATGAGTATACTACTCATCACACTTGGTTCTCGAACTCAGTCCCCCCTCATGCACATCGAACCCCATTAACTTCTTTATACCCTAAATGACGCGTCTCGCACGCCCACCAGTTTATTATTAGGTATCCATAAAGGCATAATACTACGCATTCACATTACCCGAAGGCTTCTCCGTACAAGGTTGCGCTATACTAACACGACTCCCAATGGGTAAACAACAGCCACGCTACAGTCTCGAGCTCATGGCTCAGGCACACCCACGAAAGAAAACGTTAAGCATTCAATCGAGAACGCTCAACCTTAAGACTTCTCACCCAAAGTCACCCATCACTCCCACAACTATACAAGTACCACAAACACTCTGTTGTTCGAGCATAAGAACAACTATACACAACTTGGACCAAACGGATTTTGCCTGCCAACCTAGGCCAATCTGTACCACTCTATAGTTAATCCCTAAGGGTAAGACAACACAACCACATCTAGGCCTTAGACCGGGACACAAACCACCGCTATCCTCTCAAGGGACATCCTACCCATCAACGCATCATCCTAAAACAACCGAGTCAACTACACCGATAACTTCTACCACGAGTCCCTCAAGTTTCACGCACTTAACACTTACAAGGAATGCACCAATGGTGACCATGTCATCACGCATGAAAGATCATACGTTACCTGCACCTCAACTTCATCCAAGTACACACCCATGTTCTTACTAAACACAATTCCCGAGGATAATCTCCCAATAACCTAGAATCGTCGCACACCAAAATCATAACCAAAGTCGACACACATCCCAATGTATATATATATAATACCACTTCATTGTTAACCCATTATAGACACCCCAATTTGACTCTGCCAAATCTTAAATTGGTCCGAGTGAATTCGATGTTGAAATCAAGTGGAATGGTGTTTTTAAACTATCCTCCGAGAATGATCCAAGCTCAACACCAAAGCTAGATGATCAAATCCTTCAAACCAGTGAACCCACCTTGAACCGCCAAGTTTAAACTGTGGGACCGCCAACTTTGATTGTGGCGACCTGTATAAGAACCTCTTGAAAAGCCTAGCCAAAGTGGCGGTCGCCACCTTTGACCCATAAGGTCGCCAACTCAATTGTGGCGACCGCCAAAAGAAACCCTTGGAAGCTTGACTTTTGTGGTGACCACCAACTCCAAATGGTTTGACGTGTCCTAAAATGTGTTAACACCTCATTGTTGATGAACTCTATAAATACCATACCTCTGGTACGATTTTGGGAGGACAAAATTCTGATGTCGAAATTTTAACAGGTCGAAAGGCGATAGAGTTTTGATACTGACACTCTGCTGGAGTACCGAGGGACAATAATTACTGACACTCATACCCCGTTGAGTTCTCGACTTACCTTTACATTTGGATTGGAGCATTGCCCAAGGATTGGACTGCTGATCACCATTCCTCGACTTGAGGATTCACTTGCGATTCAGGTATTTTGTTTAGATCCTCGGCCTTTCTCTCTCCACTTTCTACCTCTTGGAGTTGCTGGGTTAATTTCATTTTCAATTCGCGTGTTTTGTTCATCCATGTAGTTGATTTAGTTTAACATTGAATTTGCGAAATTATAAATATGTGATCAATGAGCATGATTAGTTTAGGTTGATTCGGTTAATTCTCACTGAAATCAAAGTAATCTTAGTTGTTATTTTTATTCACATCGCACACTTGTATTTTGGTTACTTTTGGAAACTCATCAAAAGAGTGCCAATATATCTGGCAATTGCGATTTACAATGTCGTTGCTGTTATATTTGGTGCACTAACATTCATATGGTTGTAATCCTTAATATTTCGGCGGTATCTTAATATTTTCTAGTTAAGTAACAACTATTACATCCTTATGTAATAATTGTTACTATGTAATAGTTGTTACATACGTAGATTTAAATTGTATTTCTTTTCTTTTATTATATTTTGTTATATTTTGATGAAAGTCATAGTATGTCTTTTTTATAGATTAATTTCTTTTTAGTAGCATCTTTTATTACTTAATTAGCATGAAAGCCACTTTTGGTTAGAGTTTAAAGATTTTGGAGCATGTCTTTATTTACTTTGTTTAATATCATGTTTAGCATAATTAGGTTATTTGATAATATTGTATGCAATTATGATTTGAATCTAGAAAATTTAGAATTACATTTCTTTTGATTTAATATCATGTCATGCTTATGTTCATTTAGGTTATTTGAAAATATTGCATATGGATTTGTTTCATGTATCCTTTAGTTAGAAACTGCCTGTCGAAGGATTTACAATTTTCTTTTACTACTTATTTTATTTAGTATTCTATATACATATATTATGTAGTTTTCTTACTTCATTTTAGATGTTCACTATTTGCCTCCATCTTCTGTATTTGCATGCATTTGAGAAATCTAATTAAGAACCAATGATAATTAGTAGAGGCTAACCTCACAGTTGGGCGAATGGAGTGCCTAACACCTTCTCCAGTTTGTACTTTAACTCCCAGACCCTTGTTTTCTCTGGTTAACATTTTAAAGATCAGTAGGCTATTTTGTTTTTCTTGGTTTTTCTCAAAAACCAAGTGGCGACTCTATTTTCAACAAAAAATATTTTCAAAACTTAGTTTTCAATGTGTTAAAGTATTTTCTAGACATTTCTTAAATTTTCTTATTTTTAAACAAAAACCCTAATTCCCAGTGCCACACCCGTCGATAACATCTCTGATCTACACATCCGTCATTCAACTCTTAGCCTTCAATAAAGAACATAAATTAGCAACACACTAGGAAGAAAACATAAGGGTTATCAAACAAGTTTTCAAAGCTACTAGGCACTACTACGACTACCAATAACACCCCACAGGGAATGACACACCAAAAACCCTTAGGAATGACACACCACTCTGAATAACTCGTTTGGATTTCTCATTAGAATGGACGTTGGCAAAATGTCTTTCTAACTCAAACCCTAAACTAGTTAACCGATCACCCAAGGGTAAAACATATCATCCTAAAAGTCCAACCTCCATACCTAAATATCACATAGCATGCAAATGTCAAGTATACCTAAAATATTTCATGCTAACACACTAATACATGAATGTCATACACCAATACAAGCTCTCACGCAATGAATCAACCACTCCCATGGCTCTTAAATATTCGAACTTAAAACTCTGATACCAATCTGTAACTTATCGATTTCGTAACTATAAAAACCCAAACAGTTCGCAAGAGAAAACCCAAAAAGTGAAATATTTTACCAAAAGAAACCATGATTTGAAGTCAAAAGAAACTCAAAAGAAGTTTGAAAACCTTAGGTAAACACCCCTTTGAAAAACATATTTTAAGACCCAAAGGCGCAAAAATCGTTCAATAAGCTAAACCACTCGAGCGGAGTCTTTGCAGTTAGGGCATTTTTTCCCAGAAACAAAGAAACGCAAAAGGTTCACTAGACCGCCCGATAGATCGCTGGAGCGATCCAACCCTTGATAGCTTTTTCGATTTCGATCTAAAATTTTTTACTTCCCACAACAAAACTCTTATAGAAGTAGCCTTTTGTGCTATTCATTCAAAAGATAAAGGAATAAAAGAGTATGAAAAACATCTCAAAACACTTCCAAAATCATAAGAAACCAGCATCTACTCATTGAAAAACATATAAACCAACCTAAACGTCCTCTCATGCATACAAAGAATGTGCTCTTAGCCTTAAGGCCTTACAAACTATCGAATCCAACACTTTCCTCAAATATAACTTAAATTACAACATTACAACCAAGGTCTCTAAGGATACAACTTAAGATATGGTCATAATTTTTCAAGGATGGCAACCATATGAGGTCCCAATCGTATTCCGTTTCAGAAGATAACTCGATCCTCATGATCACCTAAAATGTTGTTAAGTAACATGGTCGAGGCTCGTAGGAAATAAACCAAATATGAATATATGCATAATAGACGATGATGATTATTTGAATGCACAACAACTTTGTACCCCAAAAGCCAACCCATTTTTTTTTCAAAACCCCATTCATATATCCGATTTTCTTTCTTTACCCAAAACCAACACACACATAATTAGCTCCTTAGCCCCATCACCTCCAACCCAACTTGGTTAATACGAATTCCCATTTCATTTCATTCCGTTTTACTTTCCACATTACAACCATTATCAAGGTTTCTCATAAATTTCACATTCACCGATTTCATCATATGGTTTTACAAGCCCAAGTTTATTTATAGATTTAATTAAGTATCAAGCCCGGACGGCGCCTATAAACCCAGGCATATTTATCGCCACCGGGCCACACGAGACCCAATCAATAAATACTCATTCTATTCCCTGACATGGAGAGCGCGCATTTTTAGTTTCTCTTGAAAACATTGATGGGTGGGCTGCCGAAGAGCACGCTTTTACATGGATTAACCCAAAGAAATGGCATACCTTATATTGCGCAAGTTTTTTGTCTTTTACCGAGGAACAACTCGTGCCCAAACTTAATCATTTCATTCATATGAAACCTTAATTAAGTCATTTACATTTAACTTAATACGAGTTCAACCATCAATTCGGTTTCTCTCGCCAAACCCAACACCATTAAGGTTTTCATTACCAACAATTTACATATCTTTATCATTCTTATACTTGAATTGACATAATGGAATATAATCAATTTTCATATCACATGCCACTATCCACATTTTTCAATTCATGAAATTAACTCAAATTTCTCAACCCAAAACTACACTATTTTCATCCGTTCTCAAAATTCGTGGAATTTACTTATCTATAAAATAATTCAAGTTTTAATTTTTTAAAAATCCAACCAATTTCTCCATTAGGGTTTAACAACCCCAAAACTCTCAATTTTTCACAATTTTGACAATAATCAAACTCTAACCTTTTAAAATACAAGTTAAAAGTTCTTTCCATGACATTGTTTAGATCAAAACATTATAAATCATTCAAACCCTCAAAATTTAACATGCTTTAACCCCAAATCATAACTTAGGGTTTCCAAAACATAATTTTTCCACATTTTCAGGTATAAACATGAAATACACAACATATATCAAACAAATCTTTGTAGATAGCCATTGATCTTACCTTTTTTGATGTCCCATCAGCATGAATCAAGCTTTTAGCATGCTCCAAACCATCCAATCTCAAATCGCGCAGTCAAGGAGGAGCATCCAGTGCGCATCTTCACTCTCCAACAGTTGCTCACCCGGAAGGGAGGCAAGGAACCCCCTCTAAAGGGACAAAGAGGGCTCCAAGGATCTTCAAGACCAAACCCCAGGTCTTCTTTTTGATTTTAGAGAGAGAGGAAAAAGAATAGAATAAATAAAAAACATATCAACCCGCAACTTAAAATCTCTTCCCGACACAGACCGCTCGATCAGTCTTGGGACCGCTCGAGCGATCCCTCTCTAGACAGCATGCCAAGGAAGGAAAAAGAACATAGAAGTTCAAATTTTGTTTCGACGCCTCAAGGCTCGTTCAATCATATCACAATAATTACTTTTTATGCGTACCTAAGCTTGAAATCCTTGTCAACAATTATAACCATGATCGAATTTTAATTTTGTCGCACAATAAAACCCGCTTCCATCTTTTGCCTGAAGTCTCAAAATAAGTTTTTAATTATCCTTTCAAAAGAAAATGGGACCAGGTCCCTACAAAAACACCTCACCAACTGCTACTACAAGAAAGCATGCCAAGAAGCTAACAACTCCCAAATAAAATTGTTATTGATGCTATTTTCATGAACCACAACTAAGAGCTGTTGCTCCTTCTCATGGCCAAAATGCTGCTGCTGCTTCCATTTCCCCTTCAGTTACTACTGTGCCAGCGTATAACACTCGAAGAAGCCATTCTTCTTCTGACCAACTCCCCGCAGCTGCATAGTTTCACCAAGCTAACTGCTACTGCTAGCCCGCCAATCTAACTGCTACTGCATTTGAGGCATATTAGCTTGGCAATTCACCCTGCCATTGCCACATATCTCGTCTCCCATTGGTGTTATGAAAACCACATCATCACACTACAAGTTGTGAGCATATACCCCAATTTCTAGGCAAGCTCTACATCAATCTAAGCAAGGAATCCCATCACATAAGGCTTGTTTTCAATACATCAAGGTTGGAACTTCTCTTATATCATTTGGTGCTTCTGCTATAATTTTCCCGTAGTACAACAGGTGTGATTCCTCCACATTACCCTTGGATCCTTCTGCTCTTTTTTTTCCTTAATTTCCTACTCTCCTTGATTTTGAATATAAATATCTCGCAGATGAAGTCATGACCTTTTATCTTAGCTTTGACCCACTAAGCAACTCTCAGTTTGATCAGCTTCAAAAGCTCATCCACGTCCGACTTTTCTCAAAAAAAGTGTATCTTATTCCTTTGCATCCATATAGACCAGATTACAGCAAAGAACACTGAGCTCCATAGTTGTTTCCCAAAGCCTTTGTATGGGGAGTCAAACCACCACAAGTACAGGTTCTTAAAACTCTTAGGGCTCACCTAAGATGCTCCCCACCACTGGATGATGCCATATCAAATTTGCCATGATTGTTTGCATCAAAGTAGTAAATGGTCTATTGTTTCATTCTCCAAGCTACATAAAGGGAAAATAGAGGCTTTTGAGGTAGAGATGATCCTTCTTTTGATTAGGAGATCTTTCATGGCTAGTTTGCCCAGCATAGCTTGCCAACATAGGATCTAACATTTGGGAGGAACTGGTTGCCTACATATGATGCTTGTTAGTCTAGGTAACCCAAGAGGAGGTGAATTGGGTTTTTAAAAAATAATAACTATTTTAAAAAACTTTTTAAAAACTTTTTAATATCACAAATAAATATAGTAAGTATAACAAGAAATAAAGCAATGAGAATATTAAAGAGGTAGAGGAGAGAAAAATAGAACACGAGACCAAGATTTATAGTGGTTTGGCTTCTTCCAAGCCTACTTCCACTTTTTAAGACTTCCCTTAAGAATATTCACTATGTTAGAATTCTTCACGGGCGAAGTCAATGTCTTACAACCTCAAGATTTTCCTTGGGAATATCTACCAGGATAGAAATATTTACAAAAACATTCAAAAGCCTTATAACAGCCTCAAGATGATCCTACAAAAGTAACCCATGTTTTCTTCTAATCACTCTTGAGCTCTTCTTTGAAGAGTATCACTCGCTCACTCAAATGATCAATGATGACTCGCCTTTAAATACAATAGATGAAGCATTCAATAAGATTCTCACTCACTATCTTTATAAATGATTAACAATAAATAAGAAGTAAAGAGATGAGAGATCAAGAGCTGGAGTTAATAAGCAATAAATAAAAGCTTAAGGGTTTGATCTTTGATTCAAGCAATAGAACAGTAGATTTGAAGCACCAGTACTTTAAATGTCTGAGAAGTAACTCTTTATATAGTCTCTTGAAGATCCATGACCGTTGAAGGTAGGTAGAACCATTAAATGCAAAAATTCAACCATTGAACCCGACGTCAGATTTGAAAGTTCATCGCAAGTGTCGACTCAAATCTATTTTAGGTCGACACAAATCTTCTAGGATTTGGTTCTTCAAGTGAATGGGTCAACTCATTTCTTCGTTGGTGTCGACACTAATTTTTACATCCTTCTCATCCACACAATGGTGTCGACTCAAAATCATTTGGTATCGACTCGTTTAATACTTCATCTTTGCAAGAGAACCTTTTTGTGAGACCTTGTACCGTTTTATTTTTTTTTATATATTCATGTTTGACGTGTTTCTTTTATCACATGAATATCATCTATGAATGGTTTGTGCTTTGGTGTTGTGGAACAGTATGTATAAATGTGTTATATGCTTTCTGGGGTTTGGTAGAGGCTTGTTTAGCTTGTGTTTGGACCAAAAACTCTGTTTTACATCGAAAAACACACTGCCCAGCAGTTCGGTCGACTGGAGGGCTTGGCTCAGTTGACTGGACCAAAACTTTTGAGTTCGATCGACTGGACATGGGGGTTCGGTCGACTGGACAGTACCTTTTTGGCGTTTCTATAAATATCCCAATGGTTGAGATATTTGTTTTAAACATTTCTTAGAAGCTAAGTTTTCCATTTCTCTGCCTTCTCTCTAGCTTTTGAGGGTCCAGAGCTTGGTTTTTCGTTAATTGCTTTGTGGATCCTTACTATCGGGGACGTGGGCTTCGCACCAATCCGGACAGATTCTTATTTCGACGAGGTTCGATTTTTGAGACTTTGAATTTTGAGTCGCCGAGATAAAATTCTAGACCCTACTGCTGTATGAATGTGTTATATGTAATTATACATGTTTTCACCGGGTAGAAAATACATCAAATGTCATATTTATGTTTAAACCTTGTTTTTCGGGTAAAAAGCATGTTTTTCGCTTTTCTTGGTTTATTACATTGTTTGGCTGATGAACGAATGATTTTCAAAGGTGGGTTTAGAAACGGTGGTTTTTGATAAAAATCTCAACACTTTGTATTTTAGAGGTTTTGAGCTAACCTTTGGGGTTAAGTCTCATTTTTTAAACGTTTTGTTAAAAACAGAGAAAAATATTTTGAAATATTTTTGTTTGATCTCCATGTTGATGGGTGGATCTATATACATGTTTCATGTATTTTGTGAAAATGTTTTCGTAGTTGAGCTACGGGACGGTTTTTGAAATGATTCTCTAGATGTACCCGATAGCGGGTATTTGGCACGAGTGCCCTTCGGTGAAAGTTCAAAAATGTGCACAGAAAAGGTATCTTTGTCCTTCGGGGTAGTTCCCGTAAAGAAGGTGGTAGGGGCTTTTATCCTTCGGTTTTAGTCCGTAAAGTCTGCTTTCACGTTATGGTAGCTCCGTATAGAACTTGTCATTACCTAACCGGTCTTATGATGTATAGGGATTGGGTAAGGGGCAAGAGTCTATAGTTGTTACCTCTGTCCCCTTGTGACAAAGTCGGTATTTAGGATTCATTCTTTTTTCCTCGGTGTGAGATCCGAGCGGGAAAATAACGTTTTGGTTACTATTTTACCATACCTTTGAAACGTTATTTCTGCATTGTATAATGCCTGGTTTTGTGGGTTAAAACCATTTTGGAGGCTTTTGGGAGTCTGATGGGAAAAGTTGGGGTTTTATGACGTAAAATTTTTTTGGCTCTGTGGTTGAGTTAGCTCCCATTATATGATTGCATATCCTGTTTTACAGCTTTATAGTCTGTTTCTATTGGGTTTTGGCTCACAGTGTGGAATTTTGTTGTAAAACCATTTTCGGGTTTGGAGGTTGATGATCACGAGGAGTTGATTTAGTGGTATCTGTGGTGGCGAAATAATTTTTTTTTTTGTATGCCTGCTTGAATGCATGTTTTGTACACCTCATGGCGATATGTTTATCCTTGCTAAGTATGATATTTACTGCTTGAGAGATGCATGTTGGGTATTCTTCTGATTTCAACAGGTGGATTTAAATGTATGAAAACTTATTTTCATAAAATTGGTATTTGGTGGATTTTCACGTGACCCTGGGTTTTGGAGCGTGACACTTTTTGTGTCGACTCATATCCTCATTGGTGTTGACTCAAAATTCTGCGGGAACACTCAGTTGTTTTGTATCGACTCAACTTGGCTTTGGTGTCGACTCAAAATTCTGCAAGAGCACTCAGTTGTTTTGTGTCGACTTATCTTGGAATACCTGAAAACATCTTAGGCAAACATGTTAAGGTATCGACTCATTTTCTCAAAGGTGTTGACACACTTGAAGGTTTCAAGTATTTTTTGCCTTAAGATTTCGACTCAAATATCAATTTGGGTCAACAAAAAATATTCTTCTTCAAGAACACTGAAGTATCAACTTACTTGAGAAAAGAATCAACTCAATATGGCTAAATGGGTCAACTCATTTGTCATTTTATGTCAATACTATCTTTTTAAAATTAATAAACAATATCTTTTTAAATCAATTTTACTTAGAAAATGATTTACGAAAATCAACAAAATCTAATTAAAAAAGCTCTTGGGCTAACAATGCTTTATCCCTCTAAACTCCAGCCACTTTTCTTTTTCATCAATTGCACAAATGATTTTATTGTAAACTGGTTGCTTGGGTCCCCTTTCCATTGAAGTGCATCTGCCCTGTTCATATGCTTTCTTATGCCCATTGGTTTAAGTGTAATCTCTATCCATTGATCTAACTCTCATTGGAATAGTTTTCTTCCGAAAAAACTATTCCACTCTCCCCATTCCCTTGCTAATTGCTGTTGCAGTAGTTCTAATACCCTTTGGTGTTGGGATCTTGAAGAGTCTTTCGTGGCTTTCCTTAAGAGGTTGTTCCCTGTGCCATCTATCCTTCTAGAATTTTTCCCTCCCCATTACCCAAATGAATGCTCAAGTTTGATAATTGAATCTCCTTAGCTGAGCCCTCCTTAGCTTCCTCAACCTTGACTATGTCTTCCTAGATCACAGAGTTTTTGCCTTTCTTGCCCAAGCTTGGAAGCCAATCCCCTTGGTTCTTATTATATTTTGAGCAGATGACTTTCCTCTATATGGATCCTTTTTCATTCCCATAATGCCATATCACTTCGCCAATAAAGCCATGTTCTTGGTCTTCGAAGGTACAATGCCCAAACCCCCTCTATTTCTGTTGGTTGTGATCTTGTCCCAACCCACCAAGTATAGTTTCCTTTTGCCATCACCTTCTTCCAATAAAACGCTCCTCTGAATCTTCTCCAGTTGACTTCTAACCATGGATGGCATCCTATATGGATAGGTAATATACTGAAAGATTGGCAATGAAACTTTTATTAGAGTTACTCTTCCAGCCAAGTATAAGAACCTTCTTTTCTAGTTTTTCAGTCTCTTCTTAAAAGCTTCTACCACTGGCTCCCACATTTTTAACCATCTTAGATTAGCCCCTAGGGGCATTCCCAAGTACTTAAAAAGGAGGGATTCTGCTTTACACCCCAAACTATTAGCCACCCTTAGTACCTCTTCTGACTGTATGCCTATGCCACAACTCTTAACTTTTGTGAAAGTTCATTTTAAGGCCGAATATCGATTCATTGTATATCAAAATTCTTTTGATGTTCGTTAATTCCTCATGATCATCTTCACCAAAAAAAAAAATCGTGTCGTCTTCAAATTGAAGATGAGTTACCTTCACGGTCTCCTTTCCAATGTTCACCCCTTTATTAGGCCTAGGTTCTTGGCTCTTCAAAGGAGCACATTGAGTCCCTCAACTGCTATATCAAAGATAAAAGGTGACATAGGATTCTCCTGCCTAATTCCTCTTTGTATTCCAAAATCTTTTGTCGTTGAGCCATTGATCAAAACAAATAGTGTAGCTGTTGACAGACATTCTTTCATTCACTTAATTCACTTTTGCCCACCAAATCCCAGGTCCTTCATTATTCTCCAAATGAAACTCCAATTCAAGTAATTGTATGCCTTGTGAAAGTCCACCTTGAACACATAGCCTCTTCTTCTCTGTTTCCTCCATTCATCTATCACCTTGTTAGCTATCAGTATTCCATCCATAATTTGTCCTCCTCTAATGATGGCGGATTGTGTTTTATCAATAATCTCGTCCATTACACCTTTTATCCTGCTAGCTAGTCTTTGCAAGAATCTTATACATTGAGCCAACTAGGCTTATAGGTTTAAACCCATTAAGATTCTACGGGTTGTCGTTCTTGGGTATTAGAACCAGAAATGAGGCATTGATGCCTTTAATGAGCTTACCATTTATGTAGAATTCTTGCATAAGTCGCAGAACCACCCTTTTAATCATACCCAAAATTTCCTAATGCATGTGAAATTGAACCCATCAGGCCCTGGGGCTTTACACACTGCGCAATTTGCCACCACTCTAGTTATTTCATCTTCGGTGAAACCTGCCTTCAGGTTATCTTTATTACCAGCACTTAGTCTATTCCCAAAGTCTATTCCCAAGGTCCCCTGATATGTCTAGCCTTAACCATCCCTCTTCTTTAAACAAAGTGAAAAAGTGATTAATAACTTCCTCATTGATTTTCTCTGACTGCACAAGGGTCATTTCTCCCTCCCTTATCAATCCAAAGTGGTTCCTCCTGAATCTTCCTTTGGCTACAAGATAGAAAAATCTAGTATTGCAATCCCCAGTTCTAGCCACATCATTCTAGCCTTTTGGCGCCATGATGTTTCCACCAAAGTGTTGGTCTCCCATAGCTTTTTTCTTAGCTCAACCCTTCTATTTTTCTCTTCATCCTGAAGATCCCTATTTTCATTTATACGATCAATCTTGTCTAATTCATTAACTAAACCTTTGATCATTTCTTTTGGGTCAACTTGCCCGTCTCTTTTCCACTCTTTGATTGCCTTCTTGACTGACCGTAGTTTCTTCATTAGAACAAATGCATCCCAACGTTGTTCCTGGCTTGTAGCCCATGCTTCGCGACCCATTTTAGGCTCCCTCAACCAGTGGTCAAGAAACCTAAAGGGCCTAGGGCCCCCATCCAGTTCGAAGTCATCCAGAAGGATTGGGTTGTGATCGGGAAATTACCTAGGTAATTCCCATTGCTTCAATTCTTACTTCTCAAAAAAAATCCATTAATATTAGAAATCTATTAATTTTGCTAAAAATTGTCATTTCCCTCAGGTTGGACCAAGTGAATCTCCTACCTAGCAATGATAAATCTGTAAAGTCCATACCCCTTACAAAAACGATGAAATCTTTCATATCCCTTGAGAGTCTGACCTCCCCAGATTTATCCCCTATCTTTAACCCCTCATTGAAGTCGCCCCCCAGGCACCATGGATCTGAAGAGTTTCTTTTGAGGAATAGTAGTTCTTTCCATGCCCTTCTTCTATCTACCTCAATGCTGGGAGCATACACACTCTTTATTACACATAGGAACTTTCCTCCCAAACTCCCATGAAGGATAATGAAGTTCTTGTTACAAATGTGCCTCTTTAATGAGAAGGTTGCTTTTTTCCAAATGAGTAGGATTCCCCCAGAGTTCCCCTCCGCATCAGATGCAATCCAATCAAAATTCTCATTGTCTCCCCAAATTTCTCTGACCCTTCCTAAGTCCAGTCGCTTGCTTTTAGTTTCCTAAAGCATGACTAAACTGACTCCTTTTGCTGAGATCAAGTCTCTTATCGTTCTTTTCTTGTAAGGCCCATTCAACCCTCTTACGTTCCAAGATAGAAATTTTATAGACATGATGACCCATCTTAGTATTCCCTCATAAAATCATGCCCTAATTCTCTGGCTCATTTACCTCAATGCACTCCAGGCCCTTCAAGCCCATCTTAGATAGGATATCAATAAATTCCTCATCCCTTCCTTTAAAATCTATCCCAATTTGTTTCCCCATACCAAGTACCAACGATGCTTCTTTAGTAATTAACTTGTTTCTATTCTGAATATCCGCAGAAGATAGAGAATTTTGTGAAGGTCTTGGAATCTTGGCTCTTGACACAAAAGCTCTCTATCTTACCTTTTTATCTTTACTCCAATTTAATGGCAAGCTGTACTCCACCAGCTGTTTCTTTTTCCTTTCCTTCCTAGATTGCTTTGCCTTCGTTCCCCCTCCTTCCTCCTTTGTATTGCTCTCTTCAAAGCCCAATTGGCTATGGTTGTGTTTGTCTCTAATTTGAGTTGAGCTGAAAGTCCCCGCATACAAGTCTAGCTCTATATTGTTTCCACGAGGGTTCTGGGCTTCTAGCCCAACCTTAGCTAGCCCATAATCTTTGGATGCCTCAAAACCATCCTCTTGAGTCAAATCTCTATAAATAAATATAAAATAAAAAAAAGCGAAGCCATCCGTTGGGCGCTGATATTCCAGCTCTCTATTAAGGATTACTGTTGTAGAGCCTACCAACCTGTCGTTAGTTTCTTCTGTTTTCGTCGTCTGCACTATGTTTGCATCTTTGCTTAGGTTTGCCATTTTGATGCAAGCACTACGCGTGCG